>VDFB02009519.1:0-65699 GCA_007258455.2 Sequoia sempervirens | reverse complement strand
CTGCAAATATTACATCCATTCGCTAATCTTTTCTCTTCTGACCTATACACAAAAACCTTTGAAGTCTTAGAAAAAGCTTACAAATCTCAATCATTATACATATGGGCATATGCATTCACAACATGTATTTCAAGAAAGGAAAACATTAAACAAAGGTGAAAAGTGGTAGGCATTCTAGAAGTAATAATACTTTTTCAGTTTTGTAGAAACTTCAAGTAAAATATTATCCACTAAGTCGTGACATGAATGCAACTCCCACAATTTTTTGAAACATTGTGGGAAATCATTGTACATCTAAAAACATGGGTTTGTCCTTTCTAAATATGATAAAGGGTAATATTTAGAAGCCTATGAATGCACTTGTTTTGAATATGTTTGTTACGAAGGGAGCACAGTAAGCGAAAAAATCCATACCCTTTCAGCTAAGCTATGGCTGACACTAAAAAAAAGAGAAGAGAATAGACACAATGACAAGAATTAATCATTTTACACCATCATCACAGTCATGAAAAGTGTCAGTAGTCACTACAACCATGAATGGAAGATACACTATGAAGTCATGAATGTGCTTGAAATTATTGAAAGCACAGTGAGAATAAAATGGGTTCAGGAATACAAGCCCAGATTATTTAGAAAATCTACTTCAAGAACAAAATCTGAAAATGAATGAAAATAGGTCAGAGATTTCAGGAAATGCCAAAAGTTGTGATATTAAGTAGAAAGAAGCTAAAACAAATCCCTCTATTAAAATCAAGATTTCCAATAAGTATAATAATTCTCTCAGTTATGAAGGTGCTCTCTAGGATATTTTTTGTAGAGAGGATGTACACAAATTAGAGGCTTATTTAAAGAAGCATTCAAATGAATTCAGACACACTCTGGTTGCTTTGTCCAATCTGGCATTCATCCCATTCACAATTAGACACTTTACTTGGATGAAGAGCATAAAAGAAAATTAAAGAAATAATTTCAAGGCATGCCATTTATATATGAACAATATATTTTTGGTTCACAGTGGAGTATTTTCTCTTTATAATCTGTAAATTTCTTAGTTTCCTTTGTGGAAACGTCAAGTATACAAAAGTTTGTTTTATTGAGTATTGGGTCTCTACCACAGAACCAAGAGGAAGAGAAAATGAATAGAAACAAAAATACCCAGAATGCTATGAAGGTTGTGGCCATTAGAACACAAAAATCCCTCAAAATAATGAAAATAGTAAGTTGAGAGTGCAAAGTTTTACATTTTTTGTAGAATGAAAGTAACCCATCAAGATTTGTGCAGGGAGATACAAGGGTTTTTATCATATTGCCTCTACTGAGCTTGAATCGAGCCTATTCTCATAGAAATTTAAGAGATAAGAATAATGAAACTTACACAAGATTTTTGTAAAGGAGATGCCCTCCAAAGTCTTCAGAAATGAGCCTCAAAGATACTCCAATGGCAATCAAACAAAGAGGAGAGATATCAAAAAATGGTAAGCAAAGGAAATATAGTAGAAAAATACTCAGTCGTGGCCAAGTGAGCTTGATAAAATGCTTCAAAATGGATAATACTATTCGGTTTCAAAACCAAAGACTTACCTCTATAGGATTTTTTTCAGGAAAATCATTAGAAACAGTAGAATGAGTCACCATTCGACTCTCAAACCCTACCTAGGCATGGTGGCGCTGAGTTTCTTCTCCAAAAATACAAGTGAAAAATGGAATGAGATTAGGGTTCACTTTCTTTTTGATTTAGGGTTTTTTTATTACCCTAGGATGAATGGTCAATTTTTCACATTGTATTAAAGAAAATAGGTACCTTTTTATGATTTTTATTAGAAAAATCAAATGCCATCGCCCACTTGCCTGCTTCTTTACTTCATTTGATTTTGATTTCAAAATCAAATCTCTCACTTTTAAATACATTATAATATTATATTATTATATAATATTATATTTATATTATAATATAATATAATATTATAATATAATATAATATTATATAATATAAATATTATATTATATTATAATATAATATTATATTATATAATATAATATTATATTATATAATATAAATATTATATTATATTATAATATAATATTGTATATAGTGTAAAAGCAATCACAAACCGGTAGGAAAGGGTAGTATGAATGGCTATTTTTGTTAGAGAAGGCTAGTAGGCAATTCCTTTTTGGTTTTCAGAAACACATGTAAACTCTTTATTGAAAGCAATACAGGTTGTTGCCCCTTAGCAGCGATTTAACGAGCAAAACAAATAAAAATTATTATATAATATTAGTATTTAATATAATATTATATAATAATATATATTTTATATCTTATATTATATAATATCATATTATATTATAATATATTATTATAATATATTGTATTGTAATTTAATATATTATTATTATATTATATTATAATACAATCCACTCCCTCAATTCAATTTGTTTTTAATTAACCACTTTAATATCATAGTCTAATTTTTATTTGTGTGACTAATTATTTAGTCATCTTTATTTGTGTTTTGAAATGAAAGATAGCCCTCAAAATGCAATTGGATTGTTTAAATCATATTTTATTAGTGAAATTGACCACAATTTCTCTTTGATATATTTGACATGCTAACACAACAGGAAAATCAAATTGGCTTCAAATCATAGTTAAAAACATTAATGATTCATTAACATAATGAGTAATAAAAGTTAAAGAATGTAAATGTTAATTTTTTTTATAAAATATGTGAAGGCCTTAAGATTGCACCAAGAGGAAATGTCTTCCACACAATAGGTATTTTTGGTGCACCAAGCAACCTAGGCAGCCAAATGGCCCGCTTAGGTAGGCGTCCCATGAGGGGGGCTTAAGCTCTATGGATTATGATCAAATTCAAAAGAAAAAAGAATAGAGTAATAGTCATTTATTTAGTCATTTTTATTTGTATGACCAATTATTTAGTTGTGATTTTACCCAATGACCAAATTAGTCACTTATGATGATCAAATTAGTCATTATTTTCCAAATTCTACTAGTGTTAGTCATGTGAGTAAAAGTTTTAGTCACATAATCATTTATTTTCCAAATTCTACTAGTGAAAGGACTCACTGTCCAACAGGGAGGCTCACTACCTACAGTTACAAAAGATAATAGAAAGATCCACCACAATAGTTTACACACATCCGCAACTTTGATTAGAAGATTGTAGAAACCTTTAGCTCACTACTTTTAGGAATCTAACACAATAAAGTATTGCTGCCTCAACTCACTTTCTCACAACTCTACTCTTCACTTGTGGCTTACTTCATTTCTTTGTATATCTTAATCCTTCGCAACTCGACTTGCATTTATACCCTCTTCAACCTTAGAAAATTCTCCAAGGTTGGCCACATACGCTTCATTTCATAAATTCAAATTAGGTCGGTGACTCAACATTACCACAGTGGAAAGGAATGAGAGTGGACCAATTAACCACTTAACCAAGACCAAAAGCAATGTCTTGGATCGACCACACGCTTTCTTAATTAAATTTTAGTTCTTCATATGAAGTGCAAACACCAGGTCAGCCAAACCTAATGAAAACACAAATGAACATTGCAGTACACACTTTCTAGCAAGAAGATAATACGCGGATGATGTAACACACTTTTTCATGCTCGAGAACACATTTCAGATACCTTCAGATACATCAGCAGCAAATGCAACAATCTTCAAGCACAAAACACCTTCCATTAGTCCATCCAGACTATGCAAACACATACAACAACTCTAAAACTCAACGTCCGAAGTACCAAACCATGAACATCTCTGCCAAAACCCAGAGAACACCATCACAAGACATATTCCAGATCTGCAAGACTTGAAACAAAACAAGGAAGGACTACGGAGAAGAAAAATTTCTCCTAGTCCATAGACAAGCAACTCTGTCAAACCAATTCACACATCGGTGAACACAACTTTCACACTCCATCAAGCCAAAAGTGACAAATTAGGATATGAAACCAACATATCTCCAAAAATAACCCTTCATATCTGCACAAGAATAAGATCAACACAAAAGAAACGCAAAGCGCATACCAGAGCATATTCTAAACACATACATACTTTTTACTTCACTCTTTATTAATTTTCTCAAAAACACTTGGTAACTCATCATTTCAGCACATCTGCAACATCATAAGGATAGCTCCATGTACTCACAACATCTCAACAACATCTCAACTATACATGCACAATTTTCAACATTCTGAACTATGTTGACATCAATGACAACATTAATGACAACACCACCAGACTTGCTCATACTTGCAATAGGTTTTAAAAAGGTATCAAGAGAAAAATCTATCCCTAAGTCATGAGAAATGTTTCATGATGATGAATCAAGGCATTGTGCTAGGAAATTTTATATCTAGTGAATGGATTCAAGTGGATCTAAATAAGATTGAGATAATCTCCACACTCCCTATGCCACAAAAACAAACAAATGTCAAGAGTTTTTTAGGACATGCAAGCTACTACAAAAGATTCATTTAGGACTTTAGAAAAATTGTAGCACCCTTATTTGTTCTACTCACAAAGGATAGAGAATTTGAGTGTTCCACATAATGTCAACACTCTTTTGAAGCACTTAAGACAACCTTGACAAAAGAACCTATCTTGAGAGGGCCAAACTAGACATTACCTTTCCATATACACACAGATGCTTCTAACTTTTCCATAGGAGCAATACTTGGAAAAAAGGAAGGTAATAAGGAGTATGCTATCTACAATATCAGTAAGAACCTACCAGGGGTAGAACTTAACTAAACAGTCATAAAAAAAGAGATGTTGGTAGTTGTCTATGTAATTAACAAGTTTAGGCACTATATCACAGGGTATTCAGTATTTATTCACATTGATCACATTGCAATAAGATATTTGATGAATAAACCTATGATTGGTGGTAGAATTATTAGATGGTTGTTATTGTTGCAAGAATTTGATATCACCATAGTGGACAAACTTGGTAAGGAAAATGTGGTGGAAAATTTTCTATCTAGATTATCCACAGATTGGTATCTATTTTTGTTGATTTTTGGAGATGTTGAGAGGTGCCAATAGCACCTATATTCCAAGTGGCATGAATTTTGGAGGTTTGCATGGTATTTTATGATTGTATAGTTGTCAAATTTTGATGTTAGGTCATTATTGGTGCTGACCTAGTAAGTTTTGAGTATTGTGGAGTTTGAATATGTATTGATCCGCTATGTGGGAGCTATTATAGGTCCATTCCAACCTATTTGAATTTGTTACAAGTTTTGAACCTTATCACAAAGTGATTATGTATGTATGTTGAGTCGACAAGATATAATTTGTATGATTGATCTAATTATGCCTACCTAATTGATGTTGTAGGTGTTTGTGGATAAAGTGAATATATATTTAAGCTATTTTTTGTTGTTTTGATGATATGAGATGTAATGTGATGTTTTAGTTGATGAAAATTATGTGAGTATAAGGTGAATGTAGAGCATCATAGAGTGTTAGTGTAGATCAGTATGAAGTGTGTAAATTTTATGTTTTGTGCTTCAATGGAACTATAATTCATGCATATGTTAGATGCAACTATAACAGTTCAAATATTGGTTGTGTGCCACCACTCTCTTCTATCTTTTCTTCTTTGAGTGGGTAGTGAGTCCACATGTAGTGAGCATTTCTGTAATATCTTATAACTGGTTATAATATATTGTGAGATAATCCTTACCATGGTTTTTCCCATTTTAGGTTTTCCACGTAAAAACTTGGTGTTCTTATGTTACGTGATTTTGATGGATGTTTTCATGCTTTCCTTTCCTACTGCAAATTGAATATGCTATGTGTAATGAATGTTTAAATTTTTAATTGGTTTTAGAGAATACTGATTCACCCCCCTCATTATTTCGCATGTTCAATAGTCTAGGGAAAATGGGAGATCATCAAACCTTACAGACCTCCAAAACATACATATTGTACTGGTAACACTGTAATTGCTAGACCAAAATTTTGTTCATTCATATCTTCAACACCAGAAACCAAAACATTGTGAAACTCTAGACTTAGACTCTTCTAACATCCAAAAAAATACCCCAAAACCACAAAGTGAGATTCTACACAACGTACGAATGTAGACCAAAATACCAGATGACCTGTACACTAAAATACCTATTTTGAAACTTAGTCAATTTCTCACTTTAACTGTCTTCATTGGATCAAACCTTCTTGAAAATATCCACTATATAACCATATTTAAACATGCTCAAACTATACAAATTGGTCTGCATTGTGATCTTCATACTGGAATACAATGTTGACATCAATGACAACACTAAATTGAATACTATACAACTTATACTTAACTCCATGCTCATGTTGTTAGTAAGCATATCATTGACAATCTTCTTATTCTTCCAACAATCTCCCCCTTTTTCTTTGATGAAAACATACTAAATCTATTCTCCCAAAACTACTCTCCCACTTTGACATCAAGGGCAAAGGGTGCATACTTACATATCTTCTCCCCCTTTACATGATTTTGTATCTACCGGATTGCACACATACTTACACATGCTCATGTGTTCCTCCTAAATGATATATGTATATATACAAACCCAAAAATTTACTGACTCCCCCTATGGGTGCTATCCAATACTACTGGATCAAAAAACTTACACTGGAAAATTGCCTTATATCATCCGCATATGTACACTAAAATTTGAACATTAAACTAAATTGCATAGAAAGAAAAATGCAGTCACTTGAAGGAAGTATTTGACTCTTGCAACATCTCTAGGTGAGTTTTCCACTCCTACTTTCCTTCTTCCCAACTATTCTTGGCTAGGCCAAGCATTCTTTTCTAGGTCTCCAACTCCATCAAGAGTTCTTCATCGTCATCCGAAGTGTTGGGTATCAAATTTAACTTTGAAGAATTTCAACATTCAACAAGGCACTAGAAATAGGTATGAACTTAGCATCCACAAAATCCATAAGATGACCAAATTGCATTATAATCTTTTCTTTCTAAACTTGCATTTAGAAGAACTGATCATGCAGGTTCTCTATTGTGGGCCTTGTGCTTCCATCCAAACCTTGTGTCAGATAATAAGCACTAAAATCTTTATCTATTTGGGACTCAATAGAGTCCATCTCATCCTTTATACTCTTTGTAGAGCTTAGCCATTTCATGCAAAACTAAAATAAAAATTTAGTTTCTACCACACTCCTATACACCTTTAATATTATCTTAAAAAAATTTGTGTGCAACATCACACTTCTCTGTTATATCCAACAATATTTTCTCATTCACCTTTTTATCTAATTCTTTTTCAAATTTTTCTTTCAATCCACTAGAATACTCAAATGAATCAAATAAAAAATTCAGATTTTCCATATCGGATAAGGAGTTGTCAATATTTGCTTCAAGTATGCTTTCTTGTAGAATTTTTATTGCTTCATCAATCATCTTTGTACTCTTCTAATGTGTCTCAACAACTTCTTTTCGTGCAAAAGCATGAAACACATCACCCAAATGAATCTTGTGCAATGGAGAGATCTTATCCATGTCTCATGCCCCTGTTGGATCAAAAGTTGTAGTAGTTGGGTGGGCACTACTAATTGGAACTAGAGCTACATATTTAACAAATTATTTAATGAATATCTGGAGGTACTAGAAGATTCTCCAATATCCTTTTCACTCTCCTCTACAGTCTTCTCCTTTAAAACCTTTTCCTTATCACCAGTATTAACTAGTGTCTCCATATCCTTCTTTTCCACATTTCCATATGCATCCTCATCCTTCTGCTTATCTCTCTTTTCTATATTTATAGGTACATCTTCACCAATGGATTGATCTTTGTTATCCAAAGGCATGTTTATCTCTGGGTGGCCTTAAGTATCCTCTCCATTTGCCTCAGATACCAGAGGAGGTTTGTTATGATTTGTAAGTACATCCTCCTTTTGAAATTTTGTAGGGCCTTTCCCTCTGTAGTGGTGTTATCTCCTACTAGAGTATTATCAGTAATCTTCTATTACAGTGTCCTCTCTGATAACGTTCTCCTCACCTGTAATGTTATTTTCAACTATTTCTTCCACTTTTGGAAGAACATTATCTTGCACATTTCCTTCTTCTATTGCATGCTCATGTTGGCCATCCTCCTATTATGCTTCTTCTGTAATATTTACTCTTAGGCCTACCATGTCAGCATGTATCTCATCTTCACTATCAAGAGTAAGTCCTAGCCTTTTTTCCAAATTGGCAACCTTCTCTATAGACTCATTCTGAAGCCTCTCAAGATCATTTTGATCTTTGCTCATAAGGGTGGTAACCCTTTTCTTAGTTGAGAATTCCCTATTATAAACTTGAGCTAATGTGGCTTTATTTTCATCTGATAGAGGCACACTAATATTTTCAAGAGAAAATTCTCTCAACTTTGCATCTTCATCTATTACCTCCCGTCTTCTTGCATATAGTACATTCCTTAGTTTTTTTAGTCAATTACTTCTCACTATTCCTCATATTAACCTTAAAAGTAATAATATATTTTACAATAGCTTCTTCAATAGTTACCTTATCTATATCATCAACAGTAGTGTATAGGGCAACAATTTTTCCCAACATCTCATGCTCCATAATCCCATTGAACAAAGCATCAAGTTTCGTAGGGCTATGTGCCCTTACCAAAGTCTTTTTCTTCTTCCTCTTCTTGTCGTCTGGTGTCTTTTTCTCCTTACCAGACTCTATTTTATTTTCTCTCATGTGGATCACAAAGGATTTTTTTCCCTTTTCTATTTATGCCTCATCGTTTGTATCCATAATATCAACCTTTTTTCTTTTACCACTTGCTTCACATTGTGAAGCTTTAGTTTTCCTCTTTTGGACCAATTTTGGTCCTTCTTCTTCATCATCTTCCACATTCACTTCCATGTATTAAATTCCCTTGTAGCTTTTATCTTTATTCTTCTTCTCACATGGATTGTTGTTTATTGTGCTTCCGAAGGAACCTTTTATTTTTCAGTCCCTTTTTGTTCTTTCATCAGAGGTGTTTTCTCCTTTATCAAAGTACTTACAGGATCTTTTCTCTTCTCTCTTGTAGCAGTCTTAGTCCCAGAGGACTTTGGGTAAAGGAGTGGTAAATTTTCTATTGGATCTCCTTATGCTGGATGAACCTCCTGGAGCATCAAACATAGCTTAAGCCTTCTCTATGTCCTCCTGCAGTCCAAATGAATCTACAAATATTGTAGTCATCTTCTCAATAGTCTTCTTTATCTATTTCTACTTTTGATCCATGTGCACCTCCATGGATTTATCCTCATATGTTATGTATCTCTCCTTAGAGGTTTATTTTGGTTTTCTCAACATAAATTCAACTAATTTGGTGATTTTAGCCTCTATAATTTCATATCTCATCTCTCGGATCCAAATGGTTATGGGCTCAACTGCCTACATGATGCAACTATCTTTTGTAACTAGAAATGTAACATCATCTTTGCACTTTTCCACCATCTTCTGGGGAATCCTTTCTCTAGCTTGCATATCCTTCTAAAAGCTCTTGAAAAATCCCCATAATGTTGCTTCATGATATTATACACTACCCAACCTCCTAATGTGGTCTTTGATCAAATGAGCTACCAGTTTGTCCTTTATCCACACAATGTTCCTTGTACTGGGAACCTCATTCAAAAAGTAAAATAGTAAGAAAATATCAAAGTCCCAAACTTGAAAGCATAATTAGAGTCCGTTGTCTTTTGCATATTTTCCATAAGATGCAGTCTCAACAGTTCACATAAATCATAGTCATCTCCCTTCTCAACCATATCATATGAATTGTATTGATAGCGGTTGTGGATACTGAATTTTCTCTATTGCTGAAGTATATTTTGTATTCGATCATCATTAAAGCATACTTCACTGTCAAGTTTCTAATGTTCTTGATTTTCAATGCCCTCTTATGATATGCCACTCTAGTCAACTCCATTACTACTTCATATTTCATAGAATTTTGTGTCAAAACTAGTTTGGTTGAACATAAACCTATAAAAACCCTAATCACCTCCTTGTTGATCAAGTGGGGTATGTCAAGATAGAAAAATTTATCATTTATTCTACTCAGAGTGTATCTAACCCATGCATCATCATGACAAAAGTTAGGGAAACTATGCCATACATTGAGCTTCTTCATTTCCAAGCTCTCAAATTCAGGTTTCAATTTGAAGTCATCTTTGGTGAGTTCATTAACCCACACGTCACTCATTTTTCCATGATCATATTCTTCCAACTTCGCATTAATATAAACCCTTACATCCTTTTTTTGTAGAACCCCATATGGGATATGTGAAAATGCACCATCCAGATCAACCACCAAAGATTTGTTGGGATGCTATTTGAATTTAGGGAACAAACGCTCTATAACCTCTACCACTTGTGGTGTATGCATTTTTGCAAAAAATTTAAAGTTCTTTCAAAAATCAAGGAAAATGGAAATTGCAAATACATTTTAAATCGCTTTTCAACTAGGATGTCGCTTGCACCAAATCTCAATTACTTCAATCACACGACTTCACTCTTTCACTGCTCTATTCTTCTCAAATGGTCATTTGTAAATTTTTTTGATCAAGTGAAATCTCTTATTATAATCCCTTTATAAATTGACCTAATTTCACATTGAATACACAAATTGAAAAGTTGGTAAAAACCCTAACTGTGTGCACAGTCAAATTTGAATGCTCCACAAATTATTGCATCTTGATATTTTCCATCGATTCTTTCTCTAATAGGTTAACCATGTCAACCTACACCTTATATCCACATGTTGTAGAATCAACACCATTTCTCTGGTAGGGGATAAATAATCTTCTATTAATGCTCCCCTTAAGCCAAAGCTTTATTCTTAGTTTTCAAAGGAAACATCTACACCAAATGCTAGCATAGACTCAAGCTTAGTCTCATTGTCTTCCTTTTTCTAAGTCTTGTCCATCTTTTTCTTCATCTCTGTTGTTTCAACCATTTTCATTGGATCATTCTTCTTGATGAGATTTCTCTTCTTCACATCCTTGCTTTCGCAAAACTTAAAGATATGTCCAGGTCTACTACAATTGCAACATATGGAATTCTTTTGAATAGGCTTGCTTCCATTCATTCTAGATCTGCATTGATTATCTTTATGCCCAAATCCATTACATGCATAACAATAGCCGTTAAAAGGTTGAACCCTCATACCATTTGTATAGTCATTCATCATTTGACTTCTGCATTCACTAGCCTTATGACCAAATCTCTTACATGTAAAGCACTGACCAAAAAAAGATTGAACATTTTGATTCATTTTGCTTCTACATTCCACAACCTTATGTCCAAATTTATTGCAAAAATAAAAGAAACCATTAAAATATGGGTACCTTTGTGCATTTGGTTGTCTAATAGGTGGTCTTTTGAAGTCTCTCCTTTGATTCTGAACCTACTTGCCATTGCTCTTCTTATCTTTAGTCTTTTTTTCAGCCTGATTTCAAGTTTGATATGTCTTTGAGCTTTCACCTTTCTCAAACCCTAATCCTTCTTTTTCTTTAGATCCTTTTTGGTTTGCAATCATTTCATCAAGCTTTGTAGAACTCATATTAAATTTGTCTTCATGACTCTTTTCTTTTTATAGATCTGATCTTAAGGTCACAACT
The DNA here is from genome assembly GCA_007258455.2 of Sequoia sempervirens. Classification (NCBI taxonomy): domain Eukaryota; kingdom Viridiplantae; phylum Streptophyta; class Pinopsida; order Cupressales; family Cupressaceae; genus Sequoia; species Sequoia sempervirens. The sequence goes on along the minus strand of VDFB02009519.1, from coordinate 54,034 downwards.
TCTTCAAGTTTCGAGAATTCTTCAGGTTTTATTTTCACTTTGGCATTTAGATATTCTTCAATTATTTTTCCTTCTTCAACTTGTACTTTCAGGCCAGTAATTATTTCATTGGCTTGCTTCAATTTCTCATTAACCTCCTTATGTCTTTCTCTAAATTTCTTGATTTTTTCTCTCAATTTTTTGATGCATTCATTTGCTTCTTTGACATTTTCTTTTAGGTCTCTATTTTCACCTTTAGTCCTTTCCAGATCTTCAAGAGATATTGAATTCTCCATTCATTTGAACTATGCAATCTTCTTCTATGAATCCAACTATAGGAATCTCTTCCAGAGGATTAGTAAATCTTCTAATAGCCATTTTTTCAACCTCTAAGATCTTCCCCAAGTGATTAAGCTCCTTCAAAGGAACCAAACTCTAATACCAATTGTTGAACACCCAAAATGTTGAGAGGGGGGTAAATTAGTGTTCTCTAAAACCACTTAAACATTTAAATATTCATTCCACATAGAATATTCAATTTGTAGTAGGAAAGGAAAGCATGAAAATATCCATCAAAATTACATAACATAAGAACGCCAAATTTTTACATGGAAAACCCAAAATGGAAAAAAACGTGGCGAGGATTATCTCACAATATATTTTAATTATAAGATATTGCATAAATGTTCACTACATGTGGACTCACTATCCAAGTGGACTCACTACCCACTAAAAGAATAAAAGATAAAAGAGAGTGGTGACACTCAACCAAGATTTGAACTGTTATAGTTGCATCTAACATATGCATGAATTGTAGTTCCATTGAAGCTCAAAATACAAACTTTACACACTTCATACTGATCTGCACTAACACTCTTCTATCCTCTACATTCACCTTATACTCACACAATTCACATCAAATAAAACATCACATTTCATCTCAAATCATCAAAAAACTAAAAAAGAACTTACATATATATCCACTTTATCCACAAACACCTACAACATCAATTAGGTTGGCATAATTAGATGTATCATACAAATTATATCTTGTTGGCTCAACATAATTACATACTCTTTTTGTGCCAAGGTTAAAAACTTAGAATAGATTCAAATAGGTTGAAATGGACCTATAATAGCTCCCACATAATGGATCAGTACATATTCAAACTCCGCAATACTCATTTAACTTATTAGGTCGGTACTGGTAATGACCTAACATCAAAATTCACCAACTGTACAACCATAAATTGACATGCGGACCTCCAAACTTCATGCCACTTGGAATATAGGTGTTATTGACACCTTTCAACATCTCCAAAAATTCGTAAAACCATATACCAATCCCCAAAGAAGTGCAGATCCTCCAAAACATACATACTATATTGGTAACACTGTAACTGCCAAACCAGAACTTTTGTCATTCATATCTTCAACACCACAAATCAAAACACTGAAAAACTCTAGATTTAAACTCTTCTAATATTCAACAAAATTATCCCAAAACCATAGAGCGAGATTCTACACAATGGACAAATGCGAACCAAAATATCAAATGTCCTATACACTGAATTACCTGTTTTGACACTTAATCAATTTCTCACTTCAAATGTCTTCACCGGATCAAACCTTCTTGTAAATATCTGTTGTAGAACCATCTTCAAACATGTTCAAACTATACAAACTAGTTTTCATTGTGATCTGCATATTGGAATACAATGTTGGCATCAATGCAAACATTGAATTGCATATTGTACAACTTATACTCCATGCTCATGTTTTTGGTAAGCATATCAATGACAATATTCTTATTCTTCCAACATAGACATCATGAAGGATATCAAGTAAAAGGGAACTTTCCAAATAGAGTTCATGTGGTTTGAACACTTAGAATTTAAATAAAAAATTAAAAGATTATGGGGATTAATGTTAAGGGATATAAGAGATTCATCTTGCAAAAGAAGTTGTTGCATATTAAGAATGAGACTTGTAAATAAAATAAAGAGGTTGTGAGGAATATTTTTGTATAAATTAATAGAATTGAGGAGGATTTAAGGATAATGGAAGCTCATTTTTTAGAATCTAGACATTATAAGGATTTAAGGAAGGAGAAAAATAGATTAATGAAGATACATAACTCAATTTTAAGGATGGACATAATATACTAGATAAAAAAATCAAGAGTTAAATATCTTAGAGAAGGAGATAAAATTTTTAATTATTTTATTTATCTAAAAATATTTAGAGGAAATAAAATATTATCAAAATTACCACCCTAGATTGAAGCATTCTAGAAGAGATGGGTGCAATTCAAATTGAAGTGTTATTTTTCTTTAGGGAGCTCCTTGCACACTCTATTGGGTCCCAAAACTACAACTTCACTTCCTAGAAAATAATTACACTTTCAAGGCTAGGGTTGTCATCATGAAAGTGAAACTTTATCACCCACAAACCATGGAGGGTTGAAGGTCAACCCTATAAGAGTGTGTTTTCTATCCTACTCTTTGATATTAGATTATACTTGGGAGTTTGTTCCTAGAGTCATACCTTTATTGGTATTTTCAATAAACAAAATGAGAAACTAAAATGACAATAGCCAAACCCAATTACATACTTGACCCAAAAAGTTGTCACTAGGTCAAATAAGATTGGTTGCAATAACCTCTATATAATTGATTAACATGTGCAAGCATGGAACACATGATATGAGTTCATTCAAGGTTTTATTAAGTTGTGTCCCTAATTATAGTATTGGATCATGAATGCACATAATTATTCCTACCCCTAAACTACTCGAATGGAGGGGATTAAAATTATGGGTGATTGGACCTTCACCAATATGGACAAATGCCTAGTCCATTAGGCAACAAAGTCTAGAACAAAAAATAGGAAAGAGATGCAAAAAGATAAAGCATCAACATAACTAGATCTTCATTATCATGAAAATCAAATATTACATCTATGCAATAGACATACAAAATGATTCATAATGAGAACTAAAATGATCCAATGGGGTAAAAAATGATTATTACAAAGCCTTTTCAATGCATTAGATGTTTTCACACACCATAAAACCTTCATTTTATTCATTCTAGCAAATGTAGTAAGAGAAAATATATAACTATGATTAAATATTTTTCTGAATCACTATTGTTGTAAGGGGGAATCGAGAGATGTGAGGAAATCAAATATGAATGAATTAAACTAATCCAATTCAAGAAGATATTTAAGATTCATACCCATTACTCATGAAATGAAGCTTTTAAGCTAATGAAATCAAATAACGAAATCCCAAGATAACATAATAAATTCAAAACAAATTTTTTTTTTTACCATCCCATGTTAGTTTATTTGCAATGATGTTGGATTGTTTTTATATCAACGTGAAGCCTCCATTATGTGCTTGCAAAAGCCTCAAATGTGTGTGATGTTGATCAAAGATGTGTGTAAAAGATTGTGAGAAATCAATTGTCATTTCAACATTACTTCATTGTGCAAAAAATGTCAATTCTCTGATTGTTTTTTAGGATGAAGAGGATTTCTATATAGATTTTGTGTTTTGAGATGAACGGTCAAGATCATGTAGTAGAATATACTGATCAATGGTTGAAAGATGTTGAGAGGAATTAGATTGCTTAGTTAGCTTCTGTGATCGAATCAATTAAGGATGTTAATTGATCAATCGAAGGAAATAGATTGCCTAATCTATGGAATTGAGGAAATCATGTTGAGCCTTCAATGGGATTGAAGAATAGATGGATTAGTTAGGAAATAGATGGATCAATCAGCCAATCAGAGTGAGCAATCGGTGGTCATAATTTGCTCAATCATAAAAGTAGGTCAGGGAAATTAATTAATTGAATTAATTAATTAATATTTTTTATTTGAAAGTGCAAGTACTTCATGTTTGACTTTTACAAACAAAGTTGTATTTGTTTATTTTGACCTTTTTTGAATGATGTTTGAATAATTTATTTAATTGTTCAATTTTAGGGGAAAGTGATTTAATTAAACTATTAACTATTAATAATTTAATTAACTTAGGGGAATAGGGTAAATTAGTGACATAATTAAATAATTAATGTTGTTTAATTAATCAGGAGGAATAAAGTTAGATTATGAATTTATTAAATAAATGAAATTTATTTAATTAGTCAAAAATGATGAAAAAAGTGAATTAATTAAATAATGTAATATTATTCAATTAATAGAGGAAAATAGGGTTTAATGTTGCAATTATGTGAAATACAGTGATATTAGGTGATAATGATGTCGATGATGAAAAAATTTCATTCAGGATGTGTGTTAAGCATTAGGTCATTTTTACATGTCTACATTTTCCCCCTCTTTGAGACAAAGTAGTGGTTGCTTTGTTTCAAAGAATTTGATGTTAAGATCAAGATTTGAAATTTTTTATATGCCCCATTGTGCACTGGAAGTCAATGGAAAGATGGTAGGATGTTGGGCTATCCCCTCAAGAGGTTGGCTGAAAAAATCATTTTTTAGGTCAGGCTTGCGACAATGTTTCATTTTAGTTCAGATGCATAAAGGATGAAAAATTAAGCTTATAGGATCTTTGTTGATAGTTCAGATGTTCCTAGGAGCTCCTAATTTCAATCTAGGAGGTTTTCCTAGGTAAAAAATTAGGGTTTGGGGGGTTAAAATAGGTAATTAGGGTTTAATTTACCTCATTTGCATTCTTAGTCTTTAGTAAATTCTTGTCTCTAGATTCGGCGATTTTGTGATTGTAGAGGAGCTATGGCAAGGATTTGAGGATCCCTACATCATGTAGAGGAAATTTGTGAGTTTGGGTGGCCTTCTGGCGTTGGTGCACTGGTATGCACCCTTTTCTTTCCTATTTTTTTCTTTCCATTTTTGAGTAATTAATGCATGAAAATTGTTTAGGTGTTAGCGGTAATTCTATGTTTTCTACACTTTTGCATCATTTTTTCTGCCTTTGTAGTTTTTAACTATCACTTTTTCTTTTTTCAATCACCCTTGATTTATCTACTTGCATTTGCTTTATATGTTCACCTTTGTTTATGCCTTCGTGTAGAATGTTCACTTTTGACTTTCTTGGTATGAAATGACCACCGTTGTGAATTTTTTTAGCTTTTGAGATATTTTTTTTGCTTTTTCCATTTTTAATGCTTCTAATTGTCTTTACCGCTTTTGACTATTTTGATCGCTTTTGAAAAAAAATGATTGCCTTTGCTAATTTTGGAAGTTTGAGCCAATTTTTTTTCAATCTTATGTTCATTTTTTGTTTTTCATAGAAAATTCTTAACATCATGGGTTGAATGTTTTTAGGAAGGTCTCAAACCACTTTACTCGAGAGAGCGACAACCGCATGAGTTGTTCGATTTGATCACTAGTTTCCACGAGCTTGAGTGAGATGTGTTAGACACTGTGGGGTTATGGCATATATGTTACATTCTGACTATTAGATGCCATAGAGTGATGATGACTACTCTCATGGAGAGATGACACTCTGAGACATCATCCTTTCACTTACTGACTAGCGATGCCTCCATCACCTTGAAGGATGTATGGAGGATTTTGCGTGTTCTGATTCATGGAGAGTTTGTGACCTATAGTTTCAGACATGGTGCCTGTGCTATATGACAAGTTCTTAGGGTCAAGCGTCTTCGGGTTTGGGATTCAGAGATAGACATGTCTCTATTTTTTGGTAGTTCCAATCCTATTTCATTAGTTCTATGTGCTTTGGTATTAGGGCTCATCATTCCTGATTGGTGAGGCATACAATTTCTAGTTGGTTGGGGCGTATACATTGAGCAGATGTTTGAGCATGGCATTAGGTATGCATGGGGCTCATGTCTCCTTGCTCATCTTTACAGAGAGATGAATGAGGTTTCCTACTGAGGATGCAGTTCGATTTATGTTGGGGTTACCTTGCTTCATGTATGGGCCTAGGAGTATATCCTAGTTACTAGGCTTGATGGTATCTTGGATCAGGATCTAGAGGATCCCTACTCTTACAAATATGGTGATTTTCTTCATTACACTTAGCCTAGTTAGTTGTCTTACTGGCATTGTGTGATAGATGATATGCTTGGTTTTGTTTGGAGGTCATGGTTAGACTATGAGGTGTGGCATGATGACCAAGAGCATCTTCCATTTTATAGATAGACGTGATGGTTGATTGACCATTTACCTTCTTTACTTGAGCATCATCTACTAGATCAAGTGCTTTGCTAGTTTGGTGAGCGTCAGACATGTTTTGCAGATGATTACCAAGCTCGTTTTGGCAAGACCACTTGAGAGGTTAGGGTGTGAGGGCTTCAGGTAGATCATGATGCAGCTATTGCAAAGTTTATAGGACTTTCCCCATTTAGATGGGGATGGACTATTGGACCAACAGATGTAGGGACCACACCATATTATGATCAGTGGTGGGCTCATCGAGTACCTCTCTGTTTCACAGATCCTGCTGGCACTATGCTAGTTGTTGGGAGAGCAAGTATTACCGACCATCATGGTGAGAGACAACAAGTCAATATTGCTATGGATCAGCTTGATAGAGTGAGGTAGGATGGACAACAAAACTAGTAGGATGATCCTATGTAGTAGGATCAGCATAGGGTCCTCCTTTGCCACCTGGAGATGCAGCTATGATAGCCCAAATTGTATAGTTGACACTAGATAGAGATGCTAAGATCATCAAGAGACAAGGTACAAAGGTACAAATTATCATTTTGACTGTGGAGTGGGATGAAACCAAACAAGAGAGGGATGTAACTCAGAAGGAGCCAGTGACAAAGCAGTAGTAGATTAGCTGCAAAGATCTCTTTGGTTCCATCGATTTCAATGATTCAACATCAGGTTGAGTGAGAGAAACTAGTACAAAAGGTGACATTATCATAAACTTTATGAGTCCTTTGTACCCAAAGCTTAGTGACAGTCACGTTTCAGAGAGCCTAACACTCAGATTGAGGTAGAGTCAGGTGGACATTCAGTCAAATGGTCTCCAATCATGCCTCAGCCATCTTCTCATCAAAGCAAGCATCAGTTGAGATCTCCACCTCAGGATGAGTAGTAGGGTTGAGTTCTTAATCTTTATGATGTTTTTATGTTAGAGACCTTTATAGACATGATTTGTATATACATTCATTGGTCTAGTTGGGGCCTTGTATATATATATATATATATGGTATCATATATGTTAGTTGATGATGTATATGAAATTCTCAATTTTAATGATATATGAGATATACCATGTTTCGTTTAGCTTCATTATGTGTTATGTGATGATTTTGGATCATGATATATGCATGTTCATATTTTTGTACTTTTCTGATCTATGCATATGATGTGGATGGATGAATGGTGAATGATGATTTATTATGTATTTTATGGATGTTGATATATGATGGATGATGATTATATACATGATAAGATGATTATACATGATGTGTGATGTTTTCATTGCTTTACTATGGTCATGATATGTACTAATGAAATGGAAGATACAGGATGGATGATGTTAGTTAGAAGAAATGTTGGATGATTTAGAGATGGATAAGAATTTGATGTTGTTAGTTATTGATGGGTTGCTTTTGCTTGCATGGAGGCTTTGTATCTTTAACAATCCTTTTTGATGTAGCAAATAGACATGGTGCACCAGGGTATTAATAACAAAGGTGGCTTTGTAGATCCATTGTGTGGACTTTGACTCGACAAACAAAGAATATTCTTGCTCATACTAGACATACAAAAACCTTGTTAGAGTTTATGGTTGAGTTGTCTTAAAACTTTTTGGACCAGTTACACAGAGAGGTATGAAATACCTAACATGCAACTGCTACACAAATTGTCTTAAGACAACTTCCATACATAAAACAAAGCAATTATTCACCATGGTAGTATCACAAAAAAATATTACAAACAAAACTAACATAAATTGACAATTAATACCACCATTCCTTCTTCTCTAAATCCTTATGGACATCCTCGAGAGATCTTGGGAATGTGGTATTATGATAAATCAAAAAGATAAGACTATATTTAAAGATAGAAAATGTTGCAATATCACTTGCCATAGTTTTTGTTGATGTTTCAAGATGGAATCCATTGATGATTTTTATTGTAGGAACGAGTTATCAATTAAGACTCATATTTAGGATTGTTGATATGATTGTCAGATGGGTATGGTAGTCTATACTTAGGCATTATTTTCTCTTGATAGTTTTCCAATTGATTCGATCCTCACTTTGTAATTTTTGATTTTGATGTTTCTTTCGTTTGTTGTTTGCATTGGAAAAGGGTGGTGGTGATGATTTTTTATTATGGATGAAAAGTTTATTGTAGATTGTTTGACAATGGAGTTAGGACCTTTTCAATTTTTTGGGTTTATTTGATGTTGTTTTCATTGTTTTCAGGGGACTAACTTAGGGCCTCAGGGGCTCATCAAAGATAGCCTTGCCTACGTTGTACACACAAAGGCTCGTAGTTCACTTGGATTGATAAGAAAATGTTTTGATCATTTTTTGTTTTTTGAATGTTTTTAATGAATTTTAAATTGTTTGACTAAGTTAAAAGGAAGCATGATAAATACCTAAGGGGACTGACCTAAGGCATCGGGGGTTGATAGCCTACGTTATACATGTAGATACCATGCAGTTTGGCTGGTGTTGACTCAAAGCATAACATGTTTTGGGATTTTGATTGTTTTCTAAGTTTATTTTGATTTTACTTGTTTTCTTGATGTTTTTTATTTTGATAGTTTTTTTACCATGATGGGATTTACAAGGATCCAATCTACTAACACTTTTGGGAAGTTTCCCCCAGTTTGAGAAAATTTTACCTTCATGAGGGAAGGTGGATGTTGATGGTGCAAATTTTTTTGACACGCTACTAGTCATCAAGTCATGGTTGGCAACACACTTTATTATGGGATGAGTGGGTGGATGCTCCAGATAGTGTAGATAGATAAGGATGTAGGTATTATTCAAACATAGCGCCTGTTTGCTAGGTTTACTACGGTACCTATTCTAGAAGCACCAAAAAGTGGTTTTCACTTAAAGAAGGTTTTATTTCTCTTTACTTTTTTTCTTGCTTTTTTTTTTTATTTAAATCTTTTTCGTTGGGATACTCTGACGTGTTTCAAGTATAGAAATTTTTGAGATGGAAATTTTTCAATGGTTTAGCTAAAGGTTCTCCTTCAGTAGTATCCAATTGATAAGCTCTAGAGCCATAACTTGTTGTGATGATGAATGGACCTAACTAATTGGGTTCAAACTTACCTTTTCCATGTTGATTCAGTTATATCTTTTGATTTTTTTAGTACCAAGTCACCAACCTGAAATTTTTTTTCTTTATCTTTTTATTGTAGCTTCATTTGAGTTGATTCTGATAAAACTAAAGATGGTTTAATGCACTCAAAAACCTTTCATCTAAGAGTTCCAACTCATTTATTTTGGACACCTGATACTCTTCATTGCTGACCATGCCTTTTAAGGATACTCATAGTGAGGGGATTTCAACTTTGATAGGTAAGAAAACTTTAGATCCGTAGACCAAGAAAAAGGTGTGGCACTTGTAGGTGTATGAATACTGGTTTGGTAAGCCCATAAGGTTGGGTTCAGTTGCAAATGACAATCATGGCTAACATTATTAATAATATTTTTTTAGTATTCTTAGGATGGTTTTATTAGATGGTTCAACCTAGCCATTTCCTCGGGGGTAGTAGGGTGAGGATAATCTATGTTGGATAGAAAACTTAGAGAAAAGTTCACGGAAATCTTGGTTCTTGAATGGGGTTCCATTGTCCATTATGATGATTTGGAGAATTCCATATCGACAGATCAAATAATTCAAGATGGACTTTGATATTTGTTTCCCTATGATGTATGATAATGGAATTACTTCTATTCACTTCATGAAGTATTCGGTTGTAGTAATAATGAACTTATTCCCATTTGATGAAGTATGGTATATCTTACCTACCAAGTCCAATCCCCACTACGAGAAATGTCATGGTGTTGTAATGGGTCTCATCTCCTGTGCTGGTGCATGAACAAGGTCATTGTGTTGTTGGCATTAAAAATGTCTTCTTGAGTACTGAATACATTCTTGTTCCATGGAGAGCCAATAGTACCATATTCTTAGCAACTTTTGTACTAGGTTAGGTCTATTAGAGTGGGACCCACAAACGCCTTCATGTACCTCTTGTAGGGTAGTTTACACTTATTCTATGTTAAGACATCGGAGTAAAGTACCTTCTAAACTTTGATGATATAAGGTGTCTCCTAGGATTGTGAATTAGGAAGTCCTACAGGTAAAGGTCTTATTTTGGGTCGTTGTCAAGTTGGGAGGTATGATACCATGTTGGATGTAGTCAAATGTATCTTGGTACCATGGTGAGTTAGGAATAACAACACCACAAACCAGTTCTGATTCTAAGATATCGAATGTTGGTATGAGTAGTTGCTCCACAAGGAATTTGTACTTAGGGATGTCCTATGGAATGTCAAGGAGTGAACCTATTGTTTCCATAGCGTCAAATGCTCTATTATTGATTCAGGGAACCCATTCAAAGGTGATGATGATGAAATATTGTTTTAAACTATCCGCCATTATTTTATATGGCATCAACTTGTCATCATTTGTTTGATACTCATCATTTACTTGCCTGCTTACCAATTGAGAGTCTCCATAAACCTGCAATTCTTTTATCCTCTATTCTATGGCCATTTTGAGTCCTATGATTAGTGCTTCATATGCTGAGATGTTATTTGTACATGAAAATTTTGTAAGATTTAGGGTATACTATGTTGAAAGGCGCAAGCCAACTAAGAGGGTGGGGTGAATCAGTTGTCACCAAACTTCAATCACAAATCTCAAACACTTATCAACTTCACAACCATTTTATTTTGTTATAAATTATGAACAAAAAATGAAAATAACAAAAAGCAATATCAACACAATAAACACTAGATTTACATGGAAAACCCAATAAGAGAAAACCACGGTGAGGATTAACTCACAATATATTGTAGTTCCAAAATTGAATACCAAAAAGCTCACTGCCAGAGGGCTCACTTCCCAAGATACAAAAGATCAATGCTTACATAGAGGACTCACTGTCCAAGTAAGGAGGCTCACTTCCGAAAAAAATATTACAATACAGAAGTGGCTTCACAACCAAGATGAATTGATAAGAGTACACCTAACAAGTGTTGATTCAATTCTGATAATGCTCAGTAAACAAACTTGACACACTTCATCTTCACATCTCGTGCACAATAATGCTTTCACTTCATCCTATCCACACACACACATACCTCAATCTCAAAAAATATCTAATATATATATATATATATATCTGATTCATTTGCAAGCATAATTTAGGTTGACCTAATTAGATGCAACCCTTGTTCACCAAAAAATAATTGTTGGCTTCAAGCTTTTACAAAACCTTCCCAAAAAAAATTCAAATGTGTAGCATGCTACATCATGTCTGCATAGACCTAAGATAGGTCACACATACATCCGCAACACAAAAATTAATTCACCATATCACCAATTATCCATTAGGTCGGCTAGAGATAGACCTAATAGCAAAAAGCAATAGCATAATAATGGCAACTAGTAGTATGAGCACCTGTGTACATGAGATTCTGAATATACACACTTCCAATATCCACAAACAATTTCCTAAAACCACAAGCAACAACAATCAACCGTGGAGGATTGTAGACCAAAATACCAGAGGATAATAACTACATACCAGTTCAGTTACTGGTTCAGAATACTAGATCAAACTTGAACTTAACCAATGTGGTGACATCAATGACAACACAAAGCTTCAAAAATAGGATGTTCTTCTTCATTCTTCCAACAATCTCCCCCTTTGTCATTAATAGCAACATGTGCCAAAATTTACAAAACTTCCTATGTCACAACATTCTCTCCCTTATCACCAGTAATCTCTCCCCCTTTGACATCAAGGAAAAAGGGCGACCAAAAATAGGATGTAAATGTATGTACATGGTGACAATGTATATACAAAGAAATTCTAACTCCCCATTTCAAAAATTCAAGTGAAGATAACACTTTTTACATGAAATTTTTTCTTGTACCTTTCTCTTATGATTGAAATAATCCCCTTCCAAGAAAACATTGCCAAACCCATTCTGGCACTCATACTATCCAATAAAAACAACAACATAAATGAGGATTTCTGGTCCAAAGATAGAAATAGTTGCTCACAATCTTCTGCATCAGAAAGTATTCTAGAGAGATGATCCAACTGGGCCTCAACAATTTCTTTAACCAACCATAAATTTTTAACCAAGTCTTCCCTCTGTCTTTGAGCAATCAACAAATCTACTTGCAATTCACCAACTCTTATTCTTTTTTTTCCATTTTTTTATTTGAAGAAATCAAAACTCTTTCCAATATTATTTATCTTAGATTCAATGGCTTCAATTCTACTTCTAAAATTATCAACAACTGCAGGCCACCAGAGACAATACCTGTAGATGTCATACATCTCCTTAATGCATTCTCTTGTCTCATCAATGTGTTTGGATAAATTTTTTTTGGCTTTGGCACATCTTCTCTTAATCATAACTTCGAACTTATGTCTTTCAGATCCTTCCAACAATATTCTTTCTTCAATAACTTTTGCTAAATAATTTGGCAAAGAGTCAAACACATCTAAAACTGTAATAACCTTTTTGAGCAAGTAATCAATCAACACATAATCAATTTCAAGTCTTTTGATTGGAGAGCAAGCACACCACATTTCACCAACCTTCTTTATATCACCTTTATCTAACATCATTCGAATGTCCTTTGGATCAAATCTAGGCACAAATTCTTCTTCATTCTTCTCTTCTTCCAGGATAGTGATGACATCTTTTGTAATAATTTTTCTCCTTTTAGATTCTGGAGGGGAACCACCAATAACAACTTCCAATTCTTTCTTACTAGAAGAGGAACCCTCTTCAAACTGACTAGAAACTAACACACCAGAGCATATATTCATCTACACGGATGAGAAATAGATTTTGCATGCACTTGCTTTATCTTTCATACATTCCAAATACCTATAAAATTTCTTTCTGACTGGGATGTCAGATTCCCACTTAACATTCTCTCTTCCTGATAGCGAACTCAGAAAGTAAAATACCAAACACATGAGCAGAGACAAAAACTAAAAAGGATAACCCTCAACCAAAGACATCTTGAAATTCTCAATTAGCTTTTCCATAATTAGGCTACACAAATCAAACTGCTTATTTTCCTTTACCATTTTATGTGCAAGATATACATCAATAGCTGAAGTATAACCTTCACGATTTCTGAAATAGACTTTATAAGTGATGTTATAGGAAACATACCTTATTGAAGGATCGACAATAGTATTTATTAGTAGAGCTTGGGGATTTTTGTCAATGCCAGTAAGTTCTTCCACATCTCTGTATTTCACTATTTTCTTCCCAAGAAGGTCACCAACACTACACAAACCAATAATAGCTTCAATTTCCTTCTTCATGATTGGATAGGGTTTGTCCAAAATAATGATGCCATCCTTGAATTGACTTAACAGGAACAAGATAGATTCTTTGTCTAGGGAAATTCTCCCCATAAATCCATACCCAGGGTATTTACATTCTGCAATTCATTTGACTTCAACCCTAGTTCCATTTCCTTCATCTTCTGATGATCAAACTCTTGCAACTCAACTCCCTTTAGCCTTAGCGAAATATCGCCACTCGATCCTTTGTCAACAGATTCCATCGTTGTGCTTATCTTCTTCAAACTCTTTCTTTCTCAATGAAACTTCTTCTTCCCCCGCCCCCTTTTTTTTGTAAACTGTGAGAGATGAATTCTCCATATTGCCTCAAAATCGCTCCAAGTCGGTTTAGGATCATTTCAATATTTCTCCAAATCATTTTTCAAACTCCTCAATTGCACAAGTGAATAAAAATGGCTTATGAATTTTCACTTTATACACCATTGTGCTACCCTAATTCACGTTAAATGTGGTAGGTTTTAAAAATTTGATGAAAACCCTTCTTCACTACACTGAGAAACCCTAATTTTCTCCACAAATGAACATTCCTGCACATTTTCTTCCAATTTCTTTTGCATAACCTCTATCTACTCATTCTCTAAAACATATCCTTGTGCCAACATCTAACATGCCATATATCCAGGGGATTCAAATAATTTTCTATTAATGCTCCCCCTAAGACCATGTTAGGTCTAATTCCCAGAGGAATTATCTGTAGTGATGGATGAGGGCACAGACACATCTGTCATCTCAAGATCTCCTTTCTTCCTTCATATCTTGTTCATTTATTTCTTAGCCTCATTCTTGTCAATTTTCTTCACTAATTCATTCTTCTTTACGAGAGCAAACTTCTTTCCCTTTATACTTTTGCAAACTCTTGAAATGTGTCCTAGTTTGTTGCAGTTGTAGAAGACAACATTTATCTGATTAGTTTGACCTCTATTAACCCTTGATCTCCATTGATTTTATTTATGTCCAAACTTGTTACATGTATAACAGTAGCCAACAAAAGATTGATTCATTCTACCTTCATTAAACCTATTCATCATGAGCCGACTAATCATCCTCACCTGAGATCTACATTCAGTAGCTCTATGTCCAAATTTATTGCATGCAAAACATTGTATGAAGAAGGAACTAGCATACTAGTTTATTTTACTTCTTCACTATGTTTCCCTATGACCAAATTTATTACAAGAAAAGAAAACACCATTGAAAGATGGGTACCTTTGAGCATTTGGCTATTTGATAGGTGATCTTCTAGCAAAGTTTCTTGGATTTCTTTTTTGCTTCCCTTTATCTTGAGTCTTTTGATTGTTCACTAGATTCTGCAAAGTCTTATAACTTTCACCAGCTTCATTTCCCAAACCACCTTTTTCTTTAGAAGTTCTCTGTCCTAAAATGAATTCATCAAGCTTGGTGGAGCTTGTCTTGAAATTATCTTCACAGAGTTTTGCTTTCTCCAGTTCTACTCTCAAATTCACCACTTCTTGTTCAAGTCTTGTGCACTCATCAGACTTGCTTTACACCATTTTATTTAGACATTCTTCAATTCTTTTCTTTTCCTCCACTTGCACCTTCAATCCAATAGTCTCTTCATTTTCTTGTTTTAATTGCTCACTCACTTCTCTATGACTTTCTTTGAATTTCTTCAATTGCTCTTTCAATTTCCAGACACATTCATTTTCCTCATCAAGATTTTCTTTCAAATCTCTATTTTCACTTTCAGCCATATCAAGATCTTCAAGAGTAGCCCGAGGTTCTTCTTTATCATCCATTTGTTCAATCTTGAGGATCTTCCACAAGCTATTAGGATTCTTCAGAGGAACCAAGCTCTGATACCGATTGTTGAAAGGCTCAAGACAACTGAGAGGGGGGTGATTCAGTTGTCACCAAACTTCAATCACGAATATCAAACATTTATCAACTTCACAACCACTTTATTCTATTATTAAGTGTGAACATGAAACACAGATATTAGAAAGAAATATCAACACTATAAACTCCAGATTTATGTGGAAAACCTAATAAGGGAAAAAACATGGTGAGGATTAACTCACAATATATTGTAGTTCCTAAACCAAATACAAAAGGGCTCACTGCTAGAGGGCTCACTTCCCAAGATATAAAAGCTCATGCTTACAAAGAGGAATCATTTTACAAGCAAGGAGGCTCACTTCCTACAAAAATATTACAATACAAAAGTGGCTTCATAGCTAGAATGAGTTGATAAGAGTGCACCTAACAAGTGTTGATTAAGTTATGGTAATGTTCAGTAAAAAGACTTGACACACTTCATCCTCACATCTCATGCAAAATACTGATTTCACTTCATCCTGTCTCCACACACACACACCTCGATCTCAAAAACTATCCAATATATATATCTAATTCATCCACAAGCATCAATTAGGTCAGCCTAATTAGATGCAACCCTTGTTCACCAAAAACAAACTATCGGCTTCAAGCTTTTACAAAATCTTTCCAAAAACAATTCAAAGGTGTAGCATGCTACATCATGTTGGCATAGACCTAAGATAGGTCACACATACATCTTCAACACAAAAATTAATTCACCATAACACCAATTATCCATTAGGTTGGCCAAAGATAGGTCCCTAATAGCAAAAAGAAACAAGAGAATAATGTCAACTCGTCGTAGGAGCACCTGTGTACATGAGATTTTGAATATACACGCTTCTAATATCCATAAACCATTTCCAAAAATTGCAAGCAACAACAATCAACTGTGGAGGATTGTGGACCAAAATATTGGAGGATGATAACTGCATATCGGTTCAGAATACCAGATCAAACTTGAACTTAACCAACATGGTGACATCAATGACAACACAAAGCTGCAAAAATAGGATTTTCTTCTTCATTCTTACAACATACTATCTCCTTGTTGTGTGAGAAATAAGATACTTGATCCTAAGCCATGTTGAGTGTGGGAATCATCAAAGTACAAGGTCCAATGGCTTGTCTATTCTGTTAGCAGTATGCTCTCATTTGGGAACTCTATTGTGAGAGGCTGGTGATCTTCCATTAGTACTTCTTCTAGTTGGTATTCTATGATTTTTTGCTTTATGGCCTTTCTATCCACATATTCTATGTAAAACTCACTTAGTATCATCACCCATTTAGCAATCTTGCCTGTTAGAGCTGCTTTTTCCAATAGGTATTTTAGGGGATCTACTTTTGAGATCAACTTTACTTATCTATTCAAGATATAGTGTGTTAACTTTTGTGTCACAAAGACGATAGATAGACATGCTCTTTCTATGGGTGAATATTTCAAATCATATCCCACTAGTGTTTGACTGATATAATATATTGCTTTTCCTTTCTTATTGTCATCTAGTTGTGCTAGAGGAGCTCCTAATACTGCTTGTGTTGTATACACATAGAGTATCATTTCTTTATCTAGAATAGTTGGCATTAATATAGGAGGAGTGAGTAGATACTCCTTGATTTGTTGGAATGCTTAATCACATATGCCATCCGATTTGAATGTGATGTCTTAATGTAGTAGATGGGTGAATGGATGACACTTTTCTACCAACTACACGATGAATCTCCTAATAGATTGTAGTTTCCCTTGTAGAATTCTCAATTGCTTCAATGTCCTTGGAGGAGGCATTTATAATATGGATTTTACCTTTGTAGGATTTTCTTCAATGCATCTTCTTGATACTATGTACCCTAGCAATTTTCCAAATGTTACTCCAAATACACACTTTTTCAGATTGACCTTCAACTTGTACTGTTCGAGCCTATCAAATACTTTTTCTAGGTTGATCAAATAGTCTTCCCTTTTGATGGACTTTGCTAGTAATTCATCCACATAATATTCCATATTTGTATGCAACATATCATGAAATATTGTAGTCATTGATCGTTGATAGCTCACCCCTGCATTCTTTAGACCAAATGGCATGACGTTCTAGCAGAAGGTCCCTCATGAATAATGGAATGTTTTTTTGTGTTGATTGTTAGGAGATATATTTATCTAATTATATCTAGAGAAGTTGTCCATTAGTGACAACATTTCATGCCCTATATTTAGATCTACGAGATCATATTGATGCTTAGAAGAGGGAAGTCATCTTTTGGGGAAGGCTTGTTTAGATCTTGGAAAACTGTGCAAATTCTTATGCCCCTAGTGGGCTCTGATATTGGTACTAGATTCGAAATCCATTCAAGGTAATCAATTGGTCTAATGGAGCCCACATTTATCAATTTATTTAGTTCTACTTTTACCAAAAGTGCTATTTGTGGATGCATCTTTCATAGCTTCTTCTCGATGGGTTTAGCTCTAGGAAATATAGCTAAGTGGTGTACGACCAATGTTGGATCTAGCCCTGGTATGTCAACATATGTCCATGCAAAGTTGAATTTCCTTTCATTGATGAATGCTAAGAAGTTCACCTTTTCTTTAGGATCAAGCGATGCTACATGGTATGTGATTTTTGGGTTCTCTATCATGCCAACATTGATGGGTTTGACTTCTTCAACTAGGAGTGTTGAATTCTCTTGATACTTAGAAATAGGGAGAGTGAATCCTCCATCTTTGGGCACCTTGGAGAGGGTTTCACCTTTAGATTCATCCTTTATTTTTCTCTTTTCAGGATATGATAGAGCCACATTGTGGTTTTCCCTAGGGGATCTCATTTTGATTTTTACATTGTATTTTTCATTTTTGCAACTACAGGACACAATATCTCCTCTAAAATATGCCTCCTATTCGAGTTCCATGACAAACCATGCTTTATGATCTCCTGATGGTATATCGGTTTGAAGTCCCATAAACTCTACAGTAACTTCACCATTCTGGAATTGATCCAAAATAGGCATGCCAAATGTTGTTGGTCCCAATCTATTAACTATGGGTAGTAGAGCGGTAGGATGTCATCATTATCTGAAAAGCTTATGGAAGTTGTTGAAATGGTCAATATATCTCGAGTATCATTATCCCATTAGGTATCTAGGTCATCGTTGCTAGAAGCGAGGGAATCCCATTCATACTTGTTAGAGTCTATTTCATAAGTATAGTCTTTAGGTATAGCTTTGTTGGGTTGGGTAGGGATTATACTTATGCTAAAGATGTCAAATAGGTCCTCAATTGGTAAATTGTTGTTTATAAGATGGTAGGTATCTAATTTATTAATGTTAGTAGAAGGAGCTCCTTTCTCCAAAGAGGCACATCCAGTGTTTGGAGTAACCACGTCTATAGAACCATAGCCCAGTCCCATGTCCTTCTTTCTTTGTTCCACTATAATAGGTTCCCATCTACCTTGTTTATGTCACCCAAGGCCACCTTTTCCAGTGTATCCCATTTGTTTAGCCATCAAATACCCTTTACTACTAGGATCAATAGGAAGGGGTTGTAGTTTTTTTGGTTCTTCTTATTCTTCTTTGCAAATCATTGATGAGAGGTCCTCCTTGAATATTTCCTCATCCTTCATATCTCCCCACTTGGTAAAGATCATGGGTTTGACTACCATTGTTATGGTTTGAAAATGTTTGATCTCCTTAGGCCCTCCATAAACCTTTGGTGTTGGGGGAAGCATTCCAATGCAAAAGGATTGATTGAAATGATAGTTTTTGTTACCCTTGTCAAGTACTTGAATCTTGGGATCAGATTTTGGTTGTTTACTTGATGTGGTTTTAGTTGAGGTTGATGGGTCAACATATGAGATGGAGTGGAATGATATATCATTACTAGGTACTCAATGTATTTTGTTGTATTTCTCCTCCAATTTTGCATATGAGTGGAAGGGTTCAAAATCAGTGTGTAATGTAACCTCCTTTCCCTTGTGAGGAAATTTTAGGCATTGGTAGAATCTTGAAGGAACTGCTTGAAGTGCATGAATCCATGGGCATCTGAGAAGAAGGTTATATGGTAACTCAAGGTCTATTACTTGATATGTTGTTTCTATTGTTATCGATCCTATATGTATGGGAAGCCTGATTGTCCCTTCTGAATTTCTTTTGAGGTTATCATAAGCCCTTATAGTGATGCTTTTTCCTTTGTCAATTACATCATCACAATACCCCAACTATTTAACAAATTTCAAGGTACAAATGTTTAAACTTGCACTATTATCTATCAATACCCTTTTGACTTTATGTTTGTGGATACCAACATCTATATAGAGGGCTTGGTTATGGAATGACTCTTGTCGAAGGTCTTTTTCAGTAAAGACGAAATGATGAGTGGCTGTGATTTTTCCAACCATGGCTTGAAACTGATCAGGGTTGAGGTCATTAGGGACCGATGCTTCAAAAACTTTCTCTAGTATTTATTTATGTGTAGGTGATAACTTCAATAGATCTAGGATGGAGATCAAGGTGGGGGTCTTCTTTAGTTGTCCACAATACTATAGTCATTGGATGACTTAGCTATGGGGTTTAGGTGAGGGTCCTTATATTGTGACTTTCCCTCGATGGGTAGTTACATTACATTCGGGGTCCATGCCTCGTATAGTTAGCACATTCACTCTAGTGTCATTTTCTTGGGAGAGAGTGCCTAGGACAATGTCACCATAGGTGTAGTTGGCACTATGATAGTCTTGTTCTTTTCCCTTATCATTTTTCTTATCATGGTTAGGAATTCAATTCATGTAGATTTGAAGGTCTTTGTTTCCAAGATGGTGTTCTATATCCACTTCTCCCTTGTCGATTAAGTCTTGTACTATATGTTTAGGTCTTATGTAGTTATTCACTGTATGTCCCTTGATCTTGTGGAACTCACATAAGTATTTTTCATTGTACCATGGTGTTTTAAAACTCAACTCTTCATAGTTTGTGCACTTGTTGAATTTGATGAGGTTTTGTTGAACTAATTTGTGCATGACTATCTCAAGTGTTTCTCCTAATACAGTAAATTTCCTCCTTGGTTGGTTATATTGTCTTTGTTGTCCTCCCTGATTTGTCTATTGGTTATCTGATTGATTATTTTGGGGATAAATGAGTTGATTGTTTTGCATGTTGTTGGGAGCGTAGCTCATTTCTACAACTTGAGCTTTATTTTGTGGTCCATTGGGATTTTGCAAATTTTATACAGCTCTAGCATCAACTACTCCATCGTTGGTAACATTTTTGTTTTTGGCCCAAATATTGGGTTTTTCATTCGAACTATAAGGGTTATCTTTTGAGTTGTTTAGTTTAATGACTCCCCTTTCTATAAGAGCTCTTTCAATGTGTAGTCCCTTTTCAATAGTCTCTTTGAAGTTATTGGGGCAAAACATGGTGAGTTGGTAATTGATTTCTGCTTGGACATTGGAAACAAAGATATCCACCAATTCTTTGTCGAGAATAGGCCACTTCCACCAACTAGATTTATGTCTCAATCTTTGTAGGTGGGATGTAAAGGATTCCCCTTGGCTTTGTTTAATTTTGTAGAGGTTAGTGATGGTTTCATCCTGTTCTATGTTGAATGAGAAGTGGTTCACAAAATTGTTAGTCAATTCATCAAAACTCTTAATACTTGGTGGTAGATGGGAGAACCATTCCATAGCGTGACCAGTAAGACTACGTGGAAAAAGTCTCATTAGATAGGAATAATTGTTTTTCACTTCCATGCAAGCTACCGAGAAATCTTGCACATGTTCAACTAGATCACCTTTTCCCTTGTACTTGTCATTTAAGTTTGGTATTTGAAATTTTTTACGGAAGGGGAGCATAGTAATAGAGCGATCAAAAGAGAATGGACATATATCCTGTAGAGTGTAGGTATTCTTTAGTTTTCCAATATGGGTGTCTAATATCCTTTGATTGAGGGCTTGTCT
This sequence comes from Sequoia sempervirens, assembly GCA_007258455.2. Taxonomy (NCBI): domain Eukaryota; kingdom Viridiplantae; phylum Streptophyta; class Pinopsida; order Cupressales; family Cupressaceae; genus Sequoia; species Sequoia sempervirens. The sequence goes on along the minus strand of VDFB02009519.1, from coordinate 32,719 downwards.
TTGCATGCCTACCTCTGTGTTTGGTATATTTGTTTGGGGACCTTGTGCGTAGTATCCTTGTTGTCTCAAGATGTTCGTTTGGTTATAGGTTAGGTTTGGTGGAGGTATATGACCTTGGTAACCATGTTGGGTGGAAGGAGGGTTAATTCCTTGTTGTATGGAAGGAGGATTAAGTCCTTGTTGATTGTAAGGAGGTTTAATTCCTTGTTGATTGTAAGGAGTGTTAAGTCCTTTTTTTGTGAAAGGAGGATTAAGTCCTTTTTGTGTGAAAGGAGGATTAATTCCTTGTTGTGTGAAAGGAGCATTAAGTCCTTGTTGATTTTTTTGAAGAGGGGTACCTTCATAGTGCATTGGTGTTACACCTTGTTGTGGTTTATTTTGTTGAAGGGTACCTTGGTAGTGCATTGGTGCTACACCTTGTTGTTGGGATGAATTGTTTTGAAGGGTACCCTAGTAGTGTGTTGGAGGTACACCTTTTTGTTGAGACAAATGTTTTTGAAGGGTACCCTAGTAGTGTGTTGGTGGTACACCTTGTTGGGATGAATTGTTTTGAAGGGTACCCTAGTAGTGCATTGGTGGTACACCTTGTTGTTGGGACAAATTGTTTTGAAGGGTACCCTGGTAGTGTGTTGGTGGTACACCTTGTTTTTGGGATGAATTATTTTGAGGGGTACCCTGGTAGTGCGTTGGTGGTACACCTTGTTGATGGGATGAATTATTTTGAAGGGTACCCCAATAATGCATTGGTGGTACACCTTTTTGATTTGGTATGTTGGTTGAAGGGTCAATATATGATGCATTCTATGCTATGTAGTGTCCTTGTGATGGGATGTTACCTTGTTCCACTGTTGGAAAGTTTCCCATGTTTTGCAAATTGTTATTTTGTGGCATGTATTGAGTTGGACCTCCTTGATATTGTTGTACCACTATTGCTTGCTCGTTGGGATGATTTCTGAAACAAAGGGTTGTCCATTGGTTGATCTTTAGGTTGATCATTACTTTGTGAGAAGATTGGTGGCATGTTCATAATCTCCACTGGTTTGGGTATCTTTCTCAAAATTGATTTATCCCCTAAGGAAATGAGGTGAGGATCCTTAAGACCTTCCACATTAAAGTCTATAGGTAGTTTAGCACCACTTTGTGCTAATTTGAAGTAGGCATTTGGATCCTTTCTCAGGAGTTTTTCCATCAGTTTAAGTAGCTTGGGATTGTTGGAGTGAACATTGAAATAATTCTTCCTCATCTATTTCTTCCTCACTATCCACTTCTTCTATGACCATATCCTTGGAATTTTTATTTGACCTATCCATCATTTCTTATTGTATATAGATTACTTCCTCCTCACTTGGTGGTTGGTTTGACGTTGCTTTGAATGTTGGTTCCTTTTGAGGAGTTATAAGGTCACTTGGTCTATAACCCCATGGGTCACTTCCGTCATTTGTGGTGTTCGTTGGGGGCATACTAGAGCTAATTTTGTTGGCTTCCATCTTTCTTCTATGCTGAGATCACGTGGTTGTCATAAGCAAGTGCCAATATTTGGTGGAAGTGGGTGATTTCTAACTATGGAATAAAAGAATGCTTTGTTTTTTTTTAATTTTTAGTTTTTAAATAATTGTGGTTGTGTTTTTGGGATTTTTTGTTTTGAAAGGATGATGTGGTGTAAGCTATAATTTATCTATTGCCACATGGGAGGTGGTAATACTGGTCTTCCAACTGTAAGATCAAATTTTCATTCCTCTTTTTCTAGGATATTAGCTACATTTCTCCACTGAGTTGGTGTTTCCTTTTTCTCAAACATGAAATTTCTCAAGCTACTGGTGATTTCTGATTGTTCACCTTCAATTCATGTGAGATTTGGTTGTATAATGGGTGCCATAAGATTTGGTTGTTGAACTAGAGTAGTTGGATGCCAAATGGTCATAAAGTGCAAGCTTTTCCTTTGATGTTTTGATCTCTCTTCGGTTTCCAAAAAAGGATGATGAATGATGATGATGTAAAAAACAACCTTTTGGACAAAGGTGTTGGTGTTTTAATATGGTTTTTGTGATACTCAAGACTCTAAATTTTGAGTGATGTTTTGGATGTTTTGGAATTGACGTTATTTTTGGGGCTCAAAATGTTGAAAAATTGGAGTGATATTTCACTTCATTTTTCTAGAGGATATGTTGTGAAGAATCTACTTAAACTAGCCTTGAGGTTCAAGAAAATGTTGATATCTTAAAATTTTGAGTGAAGGAATAATACAAAGTTGTGTTTTGATTTTGAATCCTAAAAGTAGGTTGGTTTGTTTGATTTTACAAATGGATATGGACTGATGTAGATTATGGCGTGTTTTGGAGGTCTAAAGTTGTTTCATTCTAAAAAATATTTAACCAGTTTAAGATCAATTTCTGATTTTCACCAGAAAATAAGGAAAAAGTGGCAATCTCAAAACAGTAGTGGTAATTTTTTCAAAAGCAACCAAATTTATGTCGATTGCGGCCAAGTTTGAAGGAAAACTATGGTAATATTTCTCAAAAGTGGCCTTTGTTGCAAGTTTTATGACTAGTAAATAGTGAATGCAGAAGTGGTAGTTTTGGGGAAAAGCAACTAGATTTTTATCAATTGTGGCTAAAAAAGAAAAAAAGTCTTAGTGTGGTACTAGTAAGATCAATAGTGGCAATCTTATGTCAAGTGCGTTAATTTTTGCAAAAGTAGCAAGGTTTTGAAACTGACTTTCAAAATCTAGAGAGAAAAAGCAGCCTAGTTTAGATCAACTATGGTATTGGGTGATCCCACATTACTGGTTTATAATTTCTGGGAGATCCTGATTTTTGCTGAAATCACATATTTTTAGAAAATATAATGATTTAAGCCTTGAAAATTTCCATTTAAAGGATTCCAATTGAAAAGGGTTTTATCAAATGACCTTAAATCAAACCCCCTTGGATGGAACCCCGCTAGTTTTAAACCATACCTATAACAAAGTCTCCTTTACACCTATCAAAATGTTGATAAAAAACCACTTTTGATTTACCTTTTGGGGGATCAAATGAATTCATTGATTTTTATTTTTGTAAGTATGTATTCCTCATTATAAGCTTCCCAAAAAGTATAATTTTAAATAAATTTAATTTTATTATTATATTTATTTTTTATTTCTTGTGATTGTAGGTTTTTCACCAAAATAAGCTCTTTGTTCTGCACATGTGGAAAAATATCAGATAATCAATTTTTTTTTTTGAAAAATATTAGTACACTAGATATTGAAGTCCTTGATCCCAATAAAAAAAATTTGATATACATACAAAAAAAGTTATGTTGTATATAGTCCTCCTATGTCTGAATTGTAATTGGTTTGACTTTGAAACTTGATTAAGGAAAAAATATTCAATAAAAATCTATGAAACCAAATGAAAGAACTAGATATCATAGTTACAAATTTAAATTAAAAATAAAATAAAATTTATCCTCATGGAAAAAAAAGTTATGTTGTATACGGTGAGCATCACTCCTTAAAAATGGTGTTTATTGAAAAAACTAGTTTTCGAAGGAGATGGAAAAAGAAGTGCAATATGATTCCAATTTTTTTTTTTAAATATATTTAGAATCTATAGACAAAATGTCACAAATCACTAGTTTGCATCATCTTCAAATTCCTCATGGTTTAGCCGCTATAGGTGCTCGAAAGTGAATATTTAGTTAGAAAAAATCAGTTCAGTGTCCAGTTTGGCCAAAAGTTGTAAACCAATACTGTGGGATCACCCTATTCTTAAGGTCAAAAGTAGCAAAAACAATAGTAATAGTGGTTTCTGTGTAGGTTTGCTTCCAGTTTTCTATTTTGATGGAAGTTTGGACAAGTTTGTAATTTTTGATATCTTGTTTGATTCTGATTTGTCTTGAGATTTTGGCAAGTGATACAATACAACACAAAAACAAAAACTATTTGACCCTAAATGTCTATAGCTTAAGAAAGTTTCATTCCACAAAAGATTAAATTTTGTGAAATTCAAAATACAAAAGCCATAGTTCCCAATGTTGACTTTGTTCTTAATGTGACTTGAAATGTAAGCCTAAATATTTGGAAACCTTTAAATATATTTGTTTAAGATATCTTTTAAGGAGTGAAAATATAGGGCTCTTTCCAAAGTATTCACACTAAGTCCAAAGGGTTTGAGATTTGATAACCATGTTCAATATTTTTTTTGATGTTTTCATTTTAAAATCAAGTAATGTGTTTGATGTCCAAAGTAATCAAGAATTTTGGCAAGTTCATGAAGACAATTTACAACCTAGAGATAGACATGTTCTTTTAGGCGGGCTTACGTCATGCCCTAAAGGGATGATTTTACATGCAACTTATGGAGAGTTTTTTAATCTCAACCATAAATCAGACTTGGTAAGTAACTTATCAGAAGTAAATTTTGATGCACCACTTTCAAAGAATGTTTTGGCTAAAAAAGGTGGCTTCTACTACAATGGTTTTTAGTCATGCTCATAGGATCCAACACTTTTCTAGCATCCAACAAGCCACTTAAGGCTCTAACCAACTTACTCGGGGCTCTATATGCACAATGGTACCTCCCCTTTTGTGAACGACACTAACGAAAAAGTAATTTCCAATTAAGTTGTTTGGAATTTAGCCTTGACCATTTATATAGTGGCATGAGTGAAATATCGATTTAAGTCACCTTTGAGTTCTCCAACGTAGGATGTGTCTCAAAGGCAGGCCCTCTAAAGGTAATGCTTGAAATGAAACAAGTGAAAAATTCAAAATGCTTTTCATCACCCAAGATCGCAAAAGAACGTGAGGGGAGAGGATAGACACTTAGTTTTCCAAACATTAAAAACACAATATACAGTTCATTGCAATATTCTTTTTAAGCCCCTCGAGCGGTGCTATCCAAAAAAATGAATGAAGTGTGAACAGGATAGCAATTTGTTTTTATGTGTACCAAAATGAAGTGTTTTGAATTTCAAACAAGTAGATAGTGCAATATGCAAATCAAAATGTATTTGTCCAATTTTGAGTACCAAAACTAAGTGTTCCTAATAATCTTGTCTTAATGTGGTCAACAAAATAAAATCATTCATTTTGTCAACATAATGAAAGCATTGGTCAAAAGAAAGAATTCAATTTTATGAGCACCAAAATAAAGTGTTGTTCTAGAATCTATGAAAGCTTTTTGAAAGTTCATTTTTAAGGCACTAAATTGAATTTTTTTCCTTAAACTAGAAAGCTTTTGAATTTTTTTTTAAGGCAGCAAATCGAAAGCTTTTGAAAAGTTCTTTTTAAATCACGAAATCAAAATATTTCCCTAAACTAGAAAGCTTTTGAAAAGTTCTTTTTAAAACATCAAATCGAAAGTGTGTAAGTTGTGGGGTTCATTTTTATAGCACAAAATTGAAATATTTCCCTAAACTAGAAAGCTTTTGAAAAGTTATTTTTAAAGCACCAAATAAAAAGTGTGCAAGTTGTGGGGTACATTTTTACAGTACCAATTCAAAAAAAATTCCTAAACTAGAAAGCTTTTAAAAAGCTCATTTTAAAACACTAAATCAAAATGTGCAAGTTGTAGGGTTCAATTGTTATGCACCAATTTGAAGTGTTTTCCTAAACTAAAAAGATTTTTGAAATGTTGGACTTGGACCGTTCGCCTTCTTTGCAATAAAAGCACGTTAGTTGTTTCTTGATGTAAATTGTACCATATCCTTGCAAGAGCTACACAAATAAAGTCAGCAAACACAAAACATCCAAAACAACCACCTGTTAGCATTAGAAATTGAAAAATTACTTTGGAGATTTTGAATAAAAAATAAACAGAGTAGAAGTGTGAATTTTAATGAAAAGCTACCTTGTTATTTTTAGCAAATGTGGCCCTTATTGTCAAAAGCAGCCCTATCACGTGCAAATGCAGTTATAAAAGTTAAAGGCGACCTTGTCATGTGCAAATGTGGTTAGAAAAGTCAAAGGCGGCCTTGTCATGTGCAAATGAGGTTAGAAAAGTCAAAGTCGGCCTTGTCTCTAAAGCAAAAGCGGTTAGAAAAGTCAAAGGTGGCCCTATTTCTCAAGAAGAAGCGGTTAGAAAATCAAAAGAGGCAGAAATGAAGGAGCGACCGCATGAAACTCCTGTAGTTTTTGTGTGAAAAATTTTCAAGTGCATTTCTGGAAAATGCCTCAATGTTTCAGAACCTATAATTGCTCAATTAAAACTCATAAAAAGGTTAGTGTCAAGGACCGAGGTCCCATTGGGTGTGCTAAATGTTGTAAGGGGGAAATCGAGAGATGTGAGGGAATCAAAGATGAATGAATTGAACTAATCTAATTCAAACAAAGATTTAAGATTCATACCCATTGCTCATGAAATGAAGCTTTTAAGCTAATGAAATCAAATAACAAAATCCTAAGATAACATAATGAATTCAAAACCAAAAGAAAACTTTACCATCCCATGTCAAAGTGTATTCACAATGATGTTGGATTGTTGCTGTATCAATGCAAAGCCTCCATTATGTGCTTGCAAAAGCCTCAAATGTGTGTGATTAAGTTGATCGAAGATTTATATAAAAGTTTGTGAGAAATCGATTGACAATTCAGTATTACTTTGTTGTGCAAAATATATCAATTCTCTTATTGTTTTTTAGGATGAGGAGGATTGTTTATATAGATTTTACATTTTGAGATGAACTATCGAGATTGCATAGTAGAATATCTTGATCAATGGTTGAAAGATGTTGAGAGGAATTAGATTGCTCAGTTAGCTTTTGTGATCGAATCAATTAAGGATGTTAATTGATCAATCAGAGGAAATAGATTGCCTAATCTATGGAATTGAGGAAATTATGTTGAGCCTTTAGTGGGATTGAAGAATAGATGGATTAGTTAGGAAATAGATGGATCAGTTAGCCAATCAGAGTGAGCAATCAATGGTCATAATTTGCTCAGTCATAAAAGTGGGTGAGGGAAATTAATTAATTGAATTAATTAATTAATCTTTTTGAGTTGAATGTGCAAGTCATGTTTGAATTTTACAAACAAAGTTGTATTTGTTTATTTTGACCTTTTTTGAACAATGTTTGAATAATTTATTTAATTATTCAAGTTTAGGGGAAAGTGATTTAAGTAAACTATTAAGTATTAATAATTTAATTGACTTAGGGGAATAGGCTAAATTAGCGATATAATTAAATAATTGATGTTATTTAATTAATTAGGAGGAATAAAGTTAGATTAGAACTTTATTAAATAAATGAAATTTATTTAATTAGTCAAAAATGATGAAGAAAAAGAATTAATTAAATAATGTAATATTATTAAATTAATAGAGGAAAATAGGGTTTAACGATGCAAATGATGTGAAATGCAGTGATATAAGGTGATAATGATGTCGATGATGAGAAAATGTCATTCAGGATGTGTGATAAGCATTAGTTCATTTTTACATGTCTACAACTACAAATAATCATGGGGTCATACCATCACTTGGAAACATGCATTAAAACCCTTATCTTTACCAACTGTATCCTTTTGTTTGTTGATCATAAAAATTCAATTTTTAAAGAATTAAAATAATGTATAGACTATACTAGACTAGAAAATTGGCTCAACGATCAACCTCTCAAAACGAGTTAAAAACCCCATTTAACCATTTGGAGCTTTCCTTAGAAAAAAAAGTAGTAGTTAAAAAATGATGGCCTAGATGAACTCCCTCCAAAATAGGTTCCTAAGATTCCAAGGAGTTTTGTTGGAGTAAATGCAAGTAACTAAATGGATTTGTAGTAATCACAAGTATTTAGTAGTGGGCTGAGGGGAAATACACTTTTAATTTAATGCCTAGTATTGAATGAATAGTAAAAAAATCTCTTATTAACTTTATCGATTAGGCCCTTACACTTTTGAAATATTTTCCCTTTACATTATTAGGCCATAGGAGGAATAGATCATTAATATTCTAAGACCTCCAACACATGCAAGGAAATTCACTATATACCATTGTCAGTCTCAAGTAGGTTTTCAGACTCCATTATTTTCCAATACTTGGGATGAGAACTTATGAAGTAATTTGAAACTTTGATAGGCAACATCATTTCCTTCATATATTAAACTCTTCATAACAAGTCAAACTTGGAGGGGAGCACATACCTCTCCTAAAGTCTAAGGAATACACCATATACTCCCCTATGCATCAGGCTTCTCTTCATTAGTCTGCACTTGGGATGGGAGCAAGAATTACTTTTGACATGAAATAAAAATTGTAATTTTCATCATATTTTAGGCCCCTACACTAATCGATACCTTTCGATAGGAGTATGGAATATCTTGAAACATTGATAGGAATCGAGGTGTAGGGATGTCAGGATTAGGAATAAAGGGTGAGAAGGAAGTTACACTAGAGGGGATGTGAGATGGGGGAAGGTCAACAAGGGAACCCTAGAAAATAAAAGTATTTTAAAGCATGTTGGGATCAAATATTCAGGGGACTTAAATTGGTACCAATTTAACAAAAAGATAATTTAGTTTGAATCTAATAGGTTACATAAAGCAAATCAATGGAGTTTTAGGATTTTGGGGTTCGATGAAAAGTGGTACTTGCATAAGGGGAGGATAAAAGTGTGATCCCACAAGACTTAAAAACTTTTTTTGGAGTGTAAGGGATTAGAGTTTAGGAAGAAGAGGTGTAGGGGACTTTCTACCAAGGGATGGATGATGAGGAAATTTGAAAGTTTAGCAAATGCAAAGGACATATTTTTAATGGAATTTCAAGCTTCAAGGCTTAGGAATGCTAATGGAATGGTATTGGGGGATGTGAAAATCCAAAACTTTGATATACCACACTTAGATGAAAAATTAAGCAATTTTTAGGATCGATAGGGAATGTATGCACGTATGGACAACCCCAAAAGTCCAAAAAGCCAACAAAAACACAAAACACTAGAAATAGACCAAAATTAGACCTTTTATGGGATTTTTCATATTTTGACACTTAGAGAGACCCATTCCAAATATATTGGATTAGTTATAAAAAATTGGTCAAATATGAATAAGGCACACAAAATGAAAGGGACTCAAGAAAAACTAACCCTATAGATTTGAGTCCCAACGTGCACTCTAAGGAGGAAAATATAGAAGCATAAAATTTCTATTTAAAAATATCCCTAATATCATTGTAGTAAAAACTAAAGCTCTAATCAGCTTGACCATGATGGAGGAGGTTATGAAGTCTCCCTTTTATCTTTGAGAAATGAAATATCTTGCCCTTGATGGATTCTAGGTTAGTTTCTTCTAGATATTTTAGTATATTATAGGACATGATGTTTGGTTAGTGGTAGAAGATTTAGGAGGAGGAGAATAATTCCCAAAGAATGTAATTACACATTTCTATCCCGTAGCCTAAAGAAAAAAAATCAATAAAATTTTATGCCTACTGGTACTTGATTACTTTGTGCAAGGTAATTTATAAGATTGTTACCAAGGTAATGGCATTGATGCAAAAAAGATACATGAATAGTATAATTTTTATGAATTGAGTGGTTTCTTGGAAGGGAGGTAGGTTTTTTAATGTCTTATTATAGCCATTGAGATGATACATTCTGTAAAATAAAAAATGATGGCATGGTACTAGAAAACTATATTTAAACAAGGCATATAATTGGGTCTCTTAGGACTTTCTTAAAGTGATCCCTTATAAGTTGATATTTGGGAAGCATTGGTTTTTTTGGGTCAATGGATATGTTTCCACTACCTCCTATTCAATTCTCACTAATAGCATCCCAACTAATTTTGAGGCTTACTAAGGCCTAAGGAAAGGGGATCTAATATTTCCATTTTTTATTCTAATTAATGCAAAATATTTGAGAACATATTTAAAGGAGGAACATAGGAAAGGTTGTTTTTAAGGTATGTAAATCTCTACTAGACTAGAGAATGTTACTAATCTCCAATTTGTGGATGATACCCTCATTTTTAGGGACTCCAATGCGAGGGAGGCTAAGGGAATTGCGAAGGTTCTTGAATTTTATAAATTGACCTTGGGGTGGAAAGTAAATAAGGGTAAGTCTAAAATCCACTTCCGCAAGGATTTTATGGAAGGTTCATTTAAAATTTCTTGAGTTTGATAGAGATTTTTTGCTAAGATCATATTTGGGCATGCCCTCAATAGAGAGTAAAGTTTCCATGGAATAATAGGAGTTTTTGGTAAATCAAGTCTAAAGTAAATTGGCTTCATGGAAAGGAAAGTGGCTTCCAAATTAGCTAGCTATATCCTTGTAATCAAATCCTCTTTGATATCTATTCTTATATTCTTTATGTTATTTTTCTAAATTATCAACAATATTGTTAAGGAAATATCTAATCTTCAAACAGATTTCCTCTATAATTGTATTGGATATAAGTAGAAAGTAGACCTGATTAAGTGGGAAGTAATTTTTAGAGATAATAGAGATGGTGGATCAGGATTGAAGGAGTGGATGTGTATGAATAAAGCATTAGGGATGTAACTAATTTAGAGAATTCCCTATATGGCTTGTGGGTGATTGTGTGCATCCTTAGGGGACTAGTCTCACCCTAGTTTACCTCTTCCCATCCCCAACTTGGAAAAAAGTAAGTCTAAGGCAAGGAAGGTTTGGCGCTAGGCTAGGTCGCAGGGATACCCCTAGGTTACAAAATAAAAAATAAAAAATTAGAGAAATCCCTAAGAGACAATAAGTTGTGGAACTAAGTATTACATGTTAAAAATATTAAGGATGATAATTATGGATGGCGTTTTATAGGAATATACCCCTAGGGGATCTAGGATCTAGGAGATTTTAAGATAGTGTAGGAACTTAGTGATTAAAATCTAAGGTGGAAACTTGGTAATGTGGAGAGAATATTTTTTGGAATTTGATTTTGATAAAAATAAACCTCTGATTGTGGAGGTTAAATCATAAAAATTAGCTACCTTTTTGTATTGATATAGTTGATGTTGAATCCAAAAAATATATGATAGAGATTAAGGGCTAGATTTGAAATTGATCTAACTTTTACAAATGATCACTAATTGGGATATTGCCTTTAAAAAAATCCAAGAGTTTCTTAGGATTTTCCCTAACCCTAGGGATCCTTGAATGGATGTTTGAATTTGGGATGGATATTCATTGGGAAAGGTGTTATTTTGATAAAATTACTCTTCCTTGACCCTATATCATAGTCAAGAATTAGGGTTCCCTACTAGGGAAATATGGAGCAAGAAAGGCCTTCCAAAGGCCAATGATATTTTATGGATTGTAGTGAATGTGTGAGCCTTTACTTGAAATAAATTGAATATGGGTATGTGCAGGATCATGATGGGCCAAAAAGTGGCGATATGATGGGTATGTGTAGGGTATGTGGTTGATGATTTTTTTTTATCCAAAATTGATGAAATGAAAAGGGTTTTTAAAGGAGATTCTCACCTTTCCACCAATATAATTTATGCTTTACTTTGAATTTAATAAATAATTATTATTCATTTTCTATTTGAATTATGACTAAAGTCCTAATTGATAAGTTGATTGAAAAACATATATAGCTTTCAAACGGTATCACATTTTTTGAATCTAAAACATGTGTCACATTCTATGCTTCACATAATACAAGATTAAAAAAACAATGAATTTCATGAAGTTTTGACCAAGTTAAGGTGGTTAGACATGAGTTTTTATAATTTTTAGAAGTTGTAATAAAAAAATCATAATTAATTATTTACTTGGAAAAAAATTATAAAAAAATATGCATCACATCAGGACATGAGTCCTATTTATATCTAAAATTTTATAAAAAATATTATCATTTTATTGTGGTTAGGGTAGATAGACACCTACTTCTTATTTTTCCTTAAATTTAAGTACTATTACATTGAAATTTCAAATTTTCACCAAATAGATTTTTTAAAATAAACCTAGTAGTTTAGAAACTACATTCAATTTGCTACAGATTCTATTCTTACATATTTTTGAAATAATATAGATAACTTATTCAATTTTTTACATCAAGTTGCCTAACTCTGATTTTTCTAAATTTTTTTGCCACTTAAGGGCCTATTTTTTCCATGATGATCCTACACATACCCATATATTAGGGATGAATGGGATTTGTATATGTGTTTTATAACTACTAGAATAAAGAATCAAAGAAACATTTTTTATTTGGGTATGTGCAGGATCATGATGGGCCAAAAGTGGCAATATGATGGGTATGTGGTTGATGACTTTTTCTTACCCAAAATTGATGAAATGAAAAGGGTTTTTAAAGGAGATTCTCAACTTTACACCAATATAAATTATGCTTTATTTTGAATTTAATAATTAATTATTATTCATTTTCTATTCAAATTACAACTAAAGTCCTGATTGATAATGATTGAAAACATCTATAGCTTTCAACGGTATCACATTTTTGAATCCAAAACATCACATTCTATGCTTCGATACTATAGGATTAAAAAAAATGAATTTCATGAAGTTTTGACCAAGTTAAGGTGGTCATACGATTTTTTATATTTTAAAAAGTTGTAATAAAAATTCATAATTAATTATTTACTTGGAAAAAAATTACAAAAAAATATGCATCACATGAGACATGAGTCCTCTACTTATACCTAAAATATTATCATTTTATTGTTAGGGTGGTCAGACAGACACCTACTTCTTATTTTTCCCTGAAATTTAAGTACTATTGCATTGAAATTTCAAATTTTCACCAAATATATATATATATATATATTTAAACAAACCTAGTAGTTTAGAAACTACATTCAATTTTCTATAGATTCTATTCTTACATATTTTTTAAATAATATAGATAACTTATTCAAATTTTTACGTCAAGTTGCCTAACTCTGATTTTTCTGAATTTTTTGCCACTTAAGGGCCTATTTTTTCCATGATGATCTTGCACATACCCATTTTATGTCCCTGTGCTTAGAAGATTTGGATGTTGTCTTGATTATTATGGGACTATTAATGACTCCCTTAGGGAAATGTTTTATAGATTGTGAAAGATTGGAAAATAAGTATTCACATCCTTAGGTTGAAAAATATTTTAGGTTGGCTTATTCTCATAATTTTGAATATATGACTTGAAAGAAATAAAATAATTTTTGAAGAAAAAAAAAACATAGGAGAGTACTTAGGATCATGTGGTCAACAAATTGATCAAGTTAGGAGAGTAAAAAAGTTAAATTTTAGAAGGTTCCCATCCAAATGAGGATATTTGGGTGAACCAATGACCTATATTTTAATGGTTGTTCAAAATCTTGAGGAAGGTTGCTAATCCAACCTTGAACAACATTAAGTGGCATGCTCTTGATGAAGGGTACATTAAGTTAAAATTTGAAAAAAGTGGCAAAGGGAAACCCTAGAATAGTGAGAGGAGGTTGTGTGTTTAGGGATTCCTCTAGACAACCACTCAAGATTAAATCCATATTATTTGGGCATTGATACCAATAAAATGGTATAAGAAAAATATTTAATTTTTGGTTTGGAAGATACCTTAGGGTTTTGTTTGAAGAAGATGTGGGTCAAGGGTGATTAAGAGATAACCATCAACTATATGAAAGGGAAATAATGTAAGTCATTAGCTTTATATTACCTTATTGTTAGTATGTAGGACTGGTGGTAAATTTTGACAATATCTCCTTTAACCACATCAAATGGGTAGGAAACATACTAGCTAATTGGATTTCTAATCAAGATGTATCACTATGGGGAAAGAAAGGTGTAGTTAATATTAAGTGGATGTGGTAGTTTCCTAGTGAATCCCTAATGTTATTAAGTAAAGACCATAATGCTTTCTCCCCTTGTTAAAAGGGTTGGGTGGTAGATCAAATGTCACATCAATAGGCTACAAGGATAATGATAGATATATAATGGGATATATGATGTTTGGACATTAAAGATATAATCTAATAACATATATTACATGTTAATATAATGATTGATTTCACCAGAGGTGGCACGTGTAGCATGAGTCCAACATTCATTATAACACACTCTAGGTTGGTTTTAGTACAGGTGGAAGGTAACCACTATCTTCCTTTTCCTTGATAAATATTCTAAATCTTGGACAATGGTGCTAAGCATTAAATCTAAGGGTGGCCCAATAGAAAGGGAGTGTCAAAGGAGGCAAAGATAGAAGTGAAATCCATTTTAATAGGGTATGGATGAAGAAATTTGGTGATTAGGAATAGAAATGGTCATGTGAATAGAGGTTAATGGTGTTTGATAGAGTGGATTGGCATATTGTTTGGAAAATGGTATTGAATCTATGACAGGTATGGTTGGTTGGCTCAACATGTTGGCATGGAAGCTTGAGGAATAGATACATTGATTGATTGATATATGGGAATGCTTGCAATAGATATGTTGTGTGATGATATGATGTTTGTAACTTGGGCTTGTTCTCTAAGTGTGACAATGTCAAAATGTGTTAGCCCACAATACCATGTCCCACTTTTTGGCCAAAGTGGGACATTGAAATCAACATTTTTCAGTAAATTTTCACTTTATGAAACCTATATCAACTAAACCATCAATAATTTGCAGATGATGTGAACTAGTGATCTGTGAGGATTTGTGTGTAGATTCTAAATATATATTTTAAAATTTTAAAATAAATTGTGATTTTTTTTACGTAACTTTTAATAACTTGTAATTATAGTAAACACTATTTTTAAAAAGTTATGTTTATGTCATAACACAACTCTTTTTTATTGAAAGGATAAAATTATAATTTTTAAAAATATAGATTTGTAACATCAATATCTAGTGCATGGTTATATTTTTTCATAATTTTTTGTTGCATATTTTTTAATTAATTTTTTAAGTTAAGAGTAATTATAATTTGGACATAGGTGTATGTCATAACACATAAGTTGTTTTGTATGTATTGAAAATTTTATTTTTGTTGAAACAAATATGTCAATACCTAGTGCACACATAATTTTTAGAATTTTTTTCTCTAATTTTCTATTTTTTTGTGTGTGAAAAAAATACCTTGACGTTTGGTGAAAAAACTACATTCACAAGAAATAAAAGATAAATATAATAATAAAAATAAATATATTCAAAATTATACTTTTTGGAAAGTTTATGATAAGGGCTACATAGTTACAAAACATAATTTTTAAATGACTTTATTTGATCCCTCAAAAGGTACAGAAAAAGTGTTTTTGTTTTGTCAACATTTTGTTAAGTGTGAAGGAGACTCCATTGTGGGTATGATTTAAGACTAGAGGTGTTCTATCCAAGGGGGTTTGATCTAAGGGGATCTTATCTAACCCTCTTCACTTAAAACCCTTTAGATGGAACCCCTAAAGGCTTAAATCATTAATTTTTCTAAAAAATATGTGATTTCAAGTAAAAATTAAAATTAGGATGTCCCAAGTTTGGGACCCATTATTGTGGGATGACCCAAATTTGAAGGATGTTTAGCACCTTTTTGTGCTAGTGTAAGACAATATTTGTTTGGGTCCATAGAAAAGACCATCAATAACCTTTATTACATATGGGTCTTGTTGCATCTCTAATATTTTTTCTTGTGTCGATTCAGTAGAATCATGTGTAATTTCTTCTATAAAAATATCTGATGAGGAAGGTTGTGGTGTTTGATATGTACTAGGGTTGAACAACTGAGGAGGCATGCTAAGGTTGTGTATCACCTATGGTTGTGTTAATGTTTGACTCACTTTGATTTGAATCCATGAGTTTCTTATATTGAGACATTGTTGTAGGCATACAAATTTGAAGACCTCATGAGATGATAATGTAAGATGAAAACAAAATGATTTGATATGGATGTGTTGTTTCTAATTGAATCTTCTAAAGATATAATTGTAGATTTGGACAAAGTATGTGATGATTTTTTTATTTTTATTTTTGTGTCTAATTGATGTAGGATAAAACATCAATAAGTCAAAGTTAATCTAGATATTCGTGTGGTGATAAATGCTAAGATTTGGATATTTTTCACTTGAACTAGACTAATGAGTCTAAGAAAGAGGATGGGAGTGGGTTTTACTAACTCAAGAGTATCCAAGTTAGTGATAAATTATGGTATATCTAAGACTAGATTATGACTCTTTTGATTGTTGGATATTTGGATGACTAATTATGATGAATAGAATTTATTTTTCTAAGCCTAGGATAATAACTCTAAAGTCCAAAAAGGGGTGATATGGGATGGATATGGATTATGATTTGGTTGTGGATGATGAAGGTGAATTTAAGATTCCTCACTTCGAATTTTAGGAGAAAATCTCTTTAAATTTTCTTGACCGCCTTAATGGGTATGGTGAAACTTAGGAGGCATCCTCCTCCACAAACAATTTACATGAATTAAAAAAGAATAACCATTAACTCCAATCAACATGCAACAAGCAAGAACACGACCTAGAGATAATGATTGTGATATTGATTGGTTTGTCCTTTTTTATCGAATGACGCATCCTATTATTTGCCTAGATATTTTATATAGACATGTTTTTTCGTATATCTGATTTAGGTGGTGGAGAGTGTATGTATAAAGTATTATTGGGCCACAATAATACTGAATCTTGGACAACCAGGATACAACATGCAAGCATTTATAATATTGAATGCGTTACAGCCTTGACAGTCTATAATCTCCCAACCTACCAACTTTCTGCAGAGTTGTCGTAATGCTCCTCCATGACTTTTGTAGTAGTGAGCTGTCAATTAATCAATATTGTTAGATTTTAAAGCGCAGAGGGAAATAAAGCCAACAACCTAAAAGTAAACGACTGCATTGTACTGCCTGGGAAAGAGCTGTTATGGCCCATGTGGGGGTTGGCCATCACTTAATACACCACTAGTCCTCCTCATTCGGAAGATGGTGACTCCATAGTTATCCATCTCTTACAGTTAATGCCTCTCAGTTTCTTTAGACATGCAGGGTCTTTTATTGCTTTTATAAAACGAGGACGACTGTGGGAGCCCATTACTATAGCATAGCAGAGCAGGCAATGGGGATGTACGTTGGTTCATTGTTGCTCCTCATGTTCTGCTGCAGCTGCTTATGTAATGTTAAGGCACAGCCTGCCTACTTTGTGTTTGGAGATTCACTGGTCGACAATGGCAACAATAATTATGTTGCCACCACAGCCAGAGCAGACAGCTATCCCTACGGAATTGATTATCCCACTCATCGACCTACTGGTCGATTCTCTAATGGGCTCAATATTGCAGATTTTATAAGTACGTACACTCAGAAAAAGAATAACTGAATGCTGCACCAAGTACATTCTTCCCGTTTCTGATGGCATACGGTGTATCTAACTCTATAAGCTTTGAATGAATGTCTTTATATAAATCTTTTAATTATTTCCGGATTGTATTTAGACTGTTACAAGGTAGCTTTCATCTATGGAAAGTTATAGAGGATTGCTTTTGAAATTAATTATGTATGTTTTTGAATGATATTTCAGATCACATTCAATGATTCATCCTTATTATCTTCTTTTTGGAAAGGATGGTGGACCATTGGCTGTGATCCAAGATGTGATCCATCATTAGGAAGAGGATAGTGATGATGGATCACTGACTGTGATATGAAATGACCATTCAAAAACATGAAGATAGTGATGACGGATCACTAACTGTGATCTGAAATGTCAATTAAAAAAAATACGTAGTTGATTTCAATTTTTTTTTTTTGAATACAACATAGATTGTGGAAAATAACGTTAACAATTTTTGTCTTGCTTTCTTATGCTATCTACTTTTTTCATCTTGATGATGGATCGTTGAATGTGATTTGAAATGTTGATTCAAAAACTTACATAGTTGATTTCTAAAACATTTTTTGAATACACCACAGACTGTGGAAAACTTATATCATCTCTGAAAACTTCATTATGTTATTTTCCTTACTCTTTCTTTCTTTCTTATATTATCTATTTTCTTCATCTTAATGATAGATCATAAAGTATGATCCAGAAACATTGGTGTAAGAAAATTCATGTAATCGAATTCAAGTTTGAAATCACTTATACACACTAATTTTTCCAATAAATTGCAGGCAGGAAGCTTGGGGCAGAATCTGTGTTACCATATTTGGATCCTTCCAATAATGGCGAGGCATTGCTAAGGGGTGCAAATTTTGCATCTGCAGGCGTCGGGATTCTTAACGACACAGGAGTTCAATTTGTATGAATGTTGTATTCTTCATACGCTTATCATTCTTAAAGACTATTATTCATTGCATATCTAAAGAACAATGGGAATTAATTTTGGTTGCAGGCGAATATTATCAGGATCCCTCAGCAGTTCGAGAATTTTGTAGAGTATCAAAACAGGGTGGCGCAGATGATTGGAAGTGATGAAGCCGCCAGACTTGTTGAGGAGGCCCTCTTTTCGATTACTCTGGGTGGAAATGATTATGTTAACAACTACTATCTCACTCCTGTCTCTTTGAGATCAGTGCAGTATACATTACCAGATTACACTCAGTTCATAGTCTCCGAATATGAGAAATATCTCAGGGTAAAATTTCTTTTCCTTTTATCATATTATAATGTTTGTTGGTAGAAAATTGTGTAGCATTTAAATTTTGAATTATTCTGTAAAATATTATCTACTTTTTAAATAAGGGAATACTGATAAAAAATAAAATATACAGTTTTTTAATAATAAACATTATAATATATTTATATAAATAGTAAAATATTATTTTTTAATTAAATAAATTATTAATTATGATAAATTTTATAGAATTTAGAGTTTTGTTTTTATTTAATAAATAAATATTTAAGATTTAACAATTTTTAAAATATAAATTATTGATTATATAAAAAATAAAATTAGAATGTTGAAAAATAAATCTTATTTTATTAAATTATTGTGAACAATTAAAATTTTATGACTATATTAAACATTAAATATAATTTAAATTTACAATTATTAAATAAATTGATCTTATATTAAAATTTTATGATAGACAATAAATATTTTTTTAAATTGATTGTTAGTCTTTCCAATCCAATGAATAATGATTTATTGTGATAGGCCATCTTTCCATTTAACAAATAAAGATTTATCTAATAATTAAATTTAAATAAATTAATGATTCAAAGGTTAATAAAAATAAGTGGAAGGTTAGAAGGTATATAAATTTTTTTATGATGTTAAATGTTGAAGTTGTTAATTTAATTTTATAGAAGTGTGTACTAACTATCTTAACAAAATTGGTATTAAATTTAGGTTGACTATTTTATTTTTGGTGTTTCTTTAATTCTATTGTTTTTAGATGAAATTATGAATGGTTTTGTTATTTTCTTGTGAGATTATGCTTTGTATTGTTACACACCTTGAATCTTGTGCATCTGTAATGATATCTAATTTTGGGATAGTATGGTGTTAATAAAAATCTTCGAGGCTTATCTAGGTGAAGATTGAAATGTAGAACTTCCTTAATCCTTAATCACCCATTTTTCGTATTTTCATATTAGTTGAAGGCATGAAAGCCTTGTGACTACAATATACCTAAAGTGTAGTATCCATTGTTGAAATATTGATGCAATGCATACTACTTTAATATACTCCGATACACTTTCAAATATACTCTCAAAAAGATATGATGATGTAAGATTTCAAGATGATAAATTCTAGTATTCTAGGACTTGTCTTTCAATTTGACATGCAAAATAATATGCAACAATGCAATTTGATTAAAGGATTAGTTTTGGATGAGTAAAAGTGTATTTGAATTAGGAAGGCACAATTATGGTCATGATTATGTCAAAAAGATAAAAATACATTTGTGATCCAATCAAGGACGAGAAAACTAGTATGAATTAGAATGAATTGAAATGTCAAAAGATTATAAATTTACTAAGTTTTGTTATTTTGTATGCACAAAAAATCAAAATTAAATTAAAAAATATAAAATTAGTAAAACAAAGACAAATCACTTCTATAACCATATCTCAATTTTATCTTAAGTATTGTATATGCATCAAACTTCTAATAATATTAAATTATTATGTCTAGAGGTGTTCTACAATGTCTGCTTAAACAACACACTCTAAACTTTGACTTGTTCAAGTGGCTCATAGTAAATCACACTAATAAACGGGTCTCAAGAAATCTGATTTCAAATGAATCACCTTAACAAGTCAAAACTTAGAACGTGTTGTTTAAGTCCCTTTGTTCTATAATAACAACAGGAAGTCAATCTCTTGACCATGTATATATATAATGGTGCAGCAATTGTATGAGTTGGGAGCAAGGAGGGTGTTAGTAACATCGACAGGGCCATTGGGGTGTGCTCCTGCGGAGCGCGCAACCAGGTCTCGCAATGGCGAATGCGCTGAACAACTACAGGAAGCTGCTTCTTTGTTTAACTCACGACTCAGCTCTGTCATAAATCAACTCAACAACGAGGCTTCTGCGCACGTCTTCACCTTCGCCAACACCTATGCAATGAACATGGGCATATTCAGCAACCCTGCAGCATACGGTATTTATTTCTCTTTTCCTCTCCTTGTCAACTAAAAGGCCTTGTCTAGTGTTCCAAGTAAGAGTATAATGGCGTTTGTGGTATTAGGATTCGAGGATTACACGAATGCGTGCTGTGGACAAGGAGCATACAATGGTATTGGGCTGTGCACATCAGCGTCAAATCTATGTTCAAACAGAGACGTCTATTTGTTCTGGGACAACTACCATCCCTCTGAAAGGGCAAACAGGATTATCGTCGACCAGATTTTTGATGGGTCGTCTTCTGTAATGAGCCCTCTCAATCTCAGACAGATGTTGAAGCTTCAAGACTGACAGAAAGGTGACACCAGATTTATTCAATTGAAAGCTTCAAAGAAAAAGTTGTTTCACTCTCTGACCAAAAGGCTTCACCTCCATTTCTTAATTATTCTGCTGCATCCTTTATTATTTATATCTTTGCACTATATATTTGCATTACAATTATTTGTAATAAATTAATTGTTAATATTGTGTTTATGTCTTTAAAGAGACATTAATCACTAAACTTTGTTGTAATTGGAAATAAGATTATAAGTTGTATTAGATGTCACATTTTTATTGTTATTCGTCATTCAGTAAGGAACTAATTAATAGAAGTCAAACTGTATCTAACTTCTTTATTTGAGTTAGTATATAAGTTAATAAAATTTTGAAATCTCTTAGTCATTAGCTTTCTTATTTGAAATAGTCCCAACTTGTTATGAATAATGCAGATTCTTATATTTCAAGCATTTATGATATCTTTTCATAATTTAAACACATTTTCTACTTATTTTAAGTTGACATTTTTACTTAATGTGACTATTGGTAGTTGGTTAACACACCAAAATATTTGAATTGAACACCTAAAATGTCATATTTAAGGACATGCCCTAGGACACTAGTTATGACTAGTTTATCATCACAAAGATTCAAAATTATAGCAGATCGTATCAAGAGCATTATCAAGTTGAAGTATTTATGTACTGCATCAATCATTGATAGATATTACATCTACAGGTTTTACATCAAATATATTTTATGTCTTCAAAGTTGTGCAATCAACAATAGAGTTTTGACTAGGAGTTAAGGAGGTTTTGTGCTTCAATTCTTTTAAAGAAAATCTCAAATGACATTATATCACTTTATTGGTCCCAAAAGTATACAGATTCATAAGTGTGCATGTTTCAAAATATTGGTGTAGCATAAGAGAAAATCACTTTTATATGGACATAAATTGCACTACTATAGGTTGTAATGATAGATTATGGAATCCAAACACATGAAAGAGGTCAAAGATAGACTTGTGACAAAGTTACATGTCCAATTCACAATTCTTAGATCCAATCATCAAACACATTGCACACATACATCTTCCACATCAACTCCAACTCAACAAAAGAGCTAAATGATTATAAACTCTAATCTACATTATCAAAATTATCAATCTTCTTCCTTATATATTTAGCAATATATTATTAAAACCTAGATATTTATAGAGGTTCTTTTTATCTAAAACATTTTAGTGATCTTCCTTATATTATGAATTCTTTGTTGGGAAATGTGTGGTGTACACCTTGCATAATGAAATAACAATGATACTAATGTAAAAAATAAATATTCTTGATTGTGGCACATATCTTAGATATATGGTAACCACATGGGTTAGACATTCTTGGGGACATGTGTATGTTCTATGAGACATTAGGATAAATATTTAATGTGTGTGTCATATTGATAAATATTTTAAGAAAATTTAGTATCAGGGGGTCATTGTTTTGATGTATATGGTATATATGTAACATCACTTAGTAGTTTTGTACAAAATTATTCTATAAAAGTAAACACATGAGTAGTTGTTGAGGTTGGATTATGTAACCTTTAGTTTGTTGGCTAAGGTTTGATTGAACATCTCTTGCAGTTTGTGTATGTACAACATGGATCGAGATGTGTAATTACATGGTACTCACTTACTTGATCACATGAAGGAATTCAATTAGGGTGTTTGATGCTTCATAAGCTTGCATGGAGACTCTGCAAGTGTATTGTAATCTTATTTCTTGAAATAATACATTGAGTGTGTGAGTGCTTCTGTAGGCTAAATTCTTCCCTTTAGAGGGTTTTCTTAGGATACATACAGTGTTATCTTGTGGTATGTTTATTATTATTATTATTATTATTATTATTATTATTATTATAGATTTTGAATTTTTCTTCACATTTATTTATCTCATTAGGGTTATGAGAAAATGATAATTTTTATTACAAATTTTAGATTTCATTTAGTATTAGATTCTAATTCTCAGGTTGTGGGAGGATAGATCTTCTTGGTATTGTTAACTCTTGGTTTGAGTGGATCTTGTGCATATTTGGATCCATGGTCTTGAAGGAAAAGATTAAAATTAAAGGTTGACATGATTTTCTATAGGGATATGCTAGATATGTTGGGGTCTAGTTGTATGGGGGGTTATCCCTTGATCATTGCCAACTCAAGAGGGTTGAACCCTAGCAAGTGACACGACCATGGCTACTCTGCTCCACCCACCATTCACCATTTCCTTTGCCTAAAAATCACCAAGAGCTAGTTGAACTAGGCTAACAAGTCTTGCATCTTGCATACCACTACCATTGGTTGTGTTTCTCACCCTTAGCCTAACAATCACTAGAACAATGACAAGACTTTATTTTAAAAGAATAATAAAATAATTTATTAGGGAGGCATAACTTTCATCCATGGTATTATATTTTTTATTTTTTATAATAGACAAAAAGCTTTTTCTAAGTACAATGTAGTGGTATTAATGATTTTTTTAAAATTGGAGTTGTCTATACCCATAAATTAGTGCAGTGCTAGTTTGTAGATTCTAGTGTTGGTGATCCTTTGTCCATCATGATGCATTGGTGCACTATAGTAGAGAAACAATGAGATGGGTGAATAGAGTACTTGTGATTCATGATATAGTATTTTCAGATGTTTTGAATTTTAAATTGATATAAACTATTAAAGTGTAGACCTCTTAAATTAGTTTATGTTTTAAATTTTTATATTTAAAAAAAATTATTTAAATATGTTTTTTTCATTTTTTTTTAGATAAGCACTACTAGAGGTGGTAGCTGCCTATATTACTTTTTCAAAAGAAACCAATTACATCTTAAACATAGGCATCATAGTTTGTGATACAAGAAACCCACACCATCAGCAAAATCCAATAGTCTTATTACATCACTTTTAGAGATCAAACCAGGATTGGCCTCCAAGAAAGAAATGAACTCACTAACACTGTTTTTCTTCTCCACACCCTTCTTAAAAAAATTCCATGCTTTCTGCAATTTTACCTCCTTCTCACTGTTCAGGTCCACGATGCCCACCATAATCCCCGAGGTAGGAACAATAGAAAGATTATCTATTGCCTTCGTTCTTGCATTTAAAAGATCTCTTCACACAGTCCGGTCAGCAATGCGGATCCCCCACAATGTGTACCCGAGAACCTGAATATATGTGGAGAAGCAGCAGACAAACACAAGCCCATCATGGACGTGTCTACCTACCCGGAAGTCCTCCCTAATGACCTTCAAGATTGCCCCACACATTTCAGTGTCACCTCTTTGAAATAGATAAGCAATTTGTTCCATGCTCGACTCACTACGTGGCTCATTACGAGTTTCCCTCCCACACCTGCAGTCAACACCAATTTTTTTTGCCATATTACTCCACCACAAACTAACTACCCCATGCCAAATACACTAGCATATTAAATAGGCCTGAAACACCAACATAGAAGAATCACCAATGTCCATCTGTCACTATATCGGATTGGCGCCAATCACCAAGTTAGAGCATCCAAGAAACAATCTTGGTAAAATATGATAAAATCCTAGCATACCAAAGAAAAGACATTCCACTACCAACACATCCTCCTAAGTATGCACTTCTCACAGAAAAATAGGGATTAACTTTTAGATCATAGACTTTTCCTTGGAAATGATTACTTCCAGATGGACTGAGACATATTAGTTGTGATAAATTCAGTTTCAAAGCTTTCTAATGACACACCCAAATTTTCCAAGAAGCCCATGGCCAAATTTGATTCTCTGTATACATTAGTAATTGAAAATTCTCCAATTTTATCCAAGCATTTCCAAACTTTTTTATCCACAGTTTTAGTTTTCAATTTTGGACGACCTTTTTATTGACAACATTGATACAAATTTGAGAATCCCCTTCAATATCCACATTTCTGATACCTTTTTCCAAACAAAACCAAAAACCACTCGCGAGTTCCTCCATTTCCACTTCATTGTTGGTTGTCACACCAAGCTTTCTTGATTATGCCCAGATACAATCACCCCTTTCATTTTTTATTATACATCCTGCCCTAGCTGGCCCAGGATTCCGTTTAGCAGCACCAACGAAGTTTAACTTAAATATGCCCTTCCCCGATGAAAGCCATTAGCTTCACTTCTATCCTTTGATTTGCTAGTTACATTTCCAACAAGGGGCTTCAACTTATCCCACTTCTTTTGAATTGCATTATGCCAACTAGAAACTTGAGGCACCAATTTTAATCTCACTTTTGAATTCACCACCTCACAAATACCACCTTCAATCTTTCAAATTACTGCATTAACACTAAGACTTTGATCACGAAAAATTCTCGAGTTACGCTCTTTCAATAAATGTCACACCACCATAGATAGAGCCACCAACCATATGTCACCCCATAAAAAACTGTTCATTTGAGCAGGCCAACTTTTTTAAAAATATAACAGATCCTCTTGCCTATGAGTATACTAGCCAATAGATTGCAACAGCCAATCCCAACATTTTGAAGCGAAATGACAATTAAGAAGGAGATGATTAATTGGTTCTCCATCTGCACAACAAAGTGTACATCTGTTTGGGCCATGTATACTGTAACGAGTCAGCCTATCACCCGTCAATATCTTCTTGTGGAAGGCAGTCCACAAGAATGCCCCAACCTTTGGAAGAATCCCTATACTCCAAAAAAATTACAGATGGCCAATCCGACCTTTTAACTTGAGTTTGTTGTATTTCATATCCTAATTTTACTAAATACTCCCCAAATTATCCTAATTTTACTAAATACTCCCCAAATTTAGAACCGCACCATATGACCTCATCCTCCTCATCAGTCAAGATGATCCTACGATTTGCTAACCTCTCCTTTACACTCACACACATGTTATCAGTAAAAGGGAGTGAATCCAATTCCAACCATTCATAGCATGCACCCAAACCATCACCATGCTTACAGACATAATCCACAACAAAACACCCGAACTGGAGTATAATCTGTTCGAACCAAGGGGAACATTCGGGGTTGTCAATCAATCGAACATGACTATTCCATGAATCGAGCCAAATATTTGCACACCTACCATTTCCAACCTTCCAAGTAAGGTGCTCTGTAATGTCTGTCCTGCTTCCCCAAATAAACTTCCAAATAGTTGAGCCTTCGTTTGAATTAGCTATAGTTAAAATGCACATGGGATCACCAATATCCAGGGATTTCTTTTGAATTATCTTACACCACAACCCCTCTGGTTCCCTATATAATTTCCAACACAGTTTGGCTCCAAAAGCTATGTTTTGCAACTCCATCTTTCTTAATCCAACCCCACCATTACCTTTGGATTGGCACACCATATCCCAATTTAGAAGTGGGATCCGCTTGACATCCTTTGAGCCTTCCCAAAGAATTTTTTTCAAAAAAATTTCTAGAGAAAATGTAGCTTTACTTGTTAATTTAAAACATGAAATAACATATATTAGAACGGTTGAGAGAACCAATTTTATCATTAGAATTCTTCCAACAAGAGATAGCCACTTACATATCTAGCAAGTTGCTTTATTCTTGCAATTACTAAGATTTTTCTTCTAATATTCTATTTTGCACATACCTTGAAATAATGGGGGCGCCTAGATGTTTTGAAGGAAGGCAAGATATGGAGAAACCCAACATGCACAAGCAATCTTTTCTTGCAGACCCTCCTTGGTATTGAAGAATTTTTTTTTAAATTTTCCTTATTTAATATAGCCTTAATGAAGAAGAATATTTATCTAAGGCCTTTCTAATCACTTCCACTTCATTCAAAGAGGCCTCACCAAATAGCATTGTATTATCAGAAAACTAAGCATGGGTTATTGACTCACTACCAACTGTAACTATTTTTGATACAAGAAAAAACAGGTTTTGAAGGGACCTGAAACCTTTTACAACCAAGAATAAAGTTGTTGAAAGAACAGCCTGTAGCCAGCCAAAAACCAGCTCCCAAACAAGACCCTTCAAGATTTATATTTTGAACTACTCTTGTGGGAGCAGAGAGTCATGTCAAAAGAAGGCCTAGAAAGTTTTGCTTTCTTGCCCTTAATAGTAATCCAACCTTCTTCCACTTGCGTTGCCTTATCATGCTAGACCAGCTCACTATTTTCCTGAAGATGAATGCTTGTAGCCATAGTCTTAGAGATTTCATCATTATTTCTTTGTGCAAACAAAGACTTAACTAAAAAGCCGCTAGATATGGAAGTCGTAGCACTATCACCAGAAATGGCAGCCTAAGACCTAGTCATTTGTTTAATAGGGGTAGCCATAACTGCCCCACCATTTGAGGCATCTGGAGGGGATACCCCAAAACCTTGTGACTCAAAAGTAACCACCTCAGAAAAACTCCTATGTTGTTCAGATTTCTTCTCAACAGTATAATGCTGTTAAGACGTGCCTTTCCACCAAGTAGCCGTCTTTTCATTTTTTTTTAAAAATCTGCATTATACAACATGTCTTGTTTTAAAACATCTTCTACACTAGAAGGGAATCCCTTCATAATCCAAAGATTGGACTCAAGAACCCTTAGAAGATTTAAGTAAAACCTTAGCAGGAAGCCCTTTTGAAACATCAATTTCAACTAGTATACAGTAAAAGGTGGAATGAAAAATGTCAAAAGATTCATCATCCACCAACAATAAATCGCCAAAGGCTTCACCAACATCCTCTAGAAGAGAGTCACACCAAAGGTGGAGGGGAAGATTAGGCAACCAAACCCAAATTAGGATCTTGTTAAAAGTTTCAGAAGTAGGGTTGAAATCTGAGTGCCAAGGCTTAATCATCAGCAAATGTCAATATCATTTCCATATCCTTGATTCTCTCAATTTTTTAAAATGTCAACCCATTGTCTCAGCCATAGTTACAAACAATGATAGAGAGATGGGATCCCTTGGCACAACTCCTTTGTGACACCAAAGAAACCACATAATGACCTATTAACCAGTAGAGAATAACATGAAGTGGATATGCATGAATGAATCATTTCTATCCAATTCTTGTTAAAACCAAATTTTTCTATGATTTCTAACAAGAAATCCCAATGCACCCTATCATAAGCTTTGCTTACATATAATTCGATTAACATACCTTTCATCCTTTCCAAAGAGATAGTGTGCACTATTTTTGAGGTTGTGATTATGCTTTCAATGATCTCTTTGCTAAGGGTAAAGCCATTTTGTTCCTCAGAAATAACAAGACCTAAAACCTTCTTCAATCTATTTGCAATTGCTTTGGCAATGATCTTGTAAATGGTGTTACAAAATGAAATTGGCATGTAATTAGAAAATTATTTTCACTCATTCTTCTTGGGGATTAAAGTGACAACTGTGTTATTGAGGTCCTTTATGAACTTTTTCCTTTTTTTCCAAAGTCCTCCACTAGTCTCAATATGTCCTCACTTATGAAATGCCAACAAGTTGCTGATAAAATTTGGTAGGTAGGCCATTGGGATGGGAGCCTTCTCCAAGTTTAAATCAAAGGTTGTGTTCCTCACTTCTTCCATAGTGAACAAAGCATTAAGCATCTTGTTTTCTGTCACACCTATGCACTAGTGTATATCCATTAGAATCGATTCATCCCAACTAGGATATGGAGTCTCCCACACAACTAATAAAGAGACAAAGTATTTAACTACTTCCACTTCAATAATTTCTTTTTCATTTACTATTGAGCCATCAAATCACTTTATATTTTCAACTTAGTTCCTAGCTCTTCGCAATTGGGTGGAAGTGTGGAAGAATTTTGTATTAGAATTGCTTGCACTCAGGCATGTTTCTCTAGCCTTATATTTCGAAAATAACTCCTCCCTTAAAATTAGTTGTATGTGCCAAGCTTTAAGCTCTTTTTCATTTTCAAATTCATTTTCTAATATTCCATACTTTATTACTTTTTCTTTCAAATCTACCAAATCTATCTCCATCTTTTATTTTTCTAAGAAACTATTCAAAAATAATTCTTTATTCCAAATCCTTAGTTTATTCTTGATATGTGATTTTTTTTAGAAAAGAAAAAGTTTATTGTCCCATTATACACACCTTCATTCCACTAAGATTCTAGGTTGTGAATTAGATTTGGATTGCATCACCACATAGATTCAAATTTGAAAAAAACTTTGACAAGATTTTCACTTAAACAAACTTCCAATTACACTAGATATTGATCCAAAACAGAGATAGGTAGAATGCTTGATTCACATGATACTCCTCACCCACTCATCATAAACCAATGAAACATCTATCCAATCCTTCATATATGTTTGTGAATCTTGCTCTCCTATTAGTCCATGTGTATCTACCATTTTTAGGGACACAGTTCACCATTGAGGTGATGGCTACAAATTCTCTAAAATTAGTTATTTTCGTAAGGGGGAAATAATGCAATAGGAAAAAAAGTATATGAATTAAATAAACTTAATTCAAACAATATTAATTCCCAAAATCCATACTCATGAAATGAAGCTCTAAAATAACAAAATCAAACAATGTAATCCTAAGGAAACATAAACTGAATTCAAAACCTTAAAAGCTATACCATCCTATGTTGGAGTTGTGTTTGTATTGATGTTTGGATGTTGGATTGCTTGATTCAATACAAAGCCTTCATTGTTGTTGTTACAAAAGCTTTGATTCGTGTTGATAATGGTGAACTAGAATGTGAGGATATCAATTCTCAAATGTTCTCAAGAATCAGTTGTGCAACACTTTGCATGTAAATTCTAGATGATTTGTGAGAAGGTAGAAGATTGTTATATAAATTTCCTATTTCGAGATGAACAATTAAGATTTCATAGTAAAAGATTTTAATCAAAGGTTGAGAACCATTGAGAGGAAATAGATTGGAAAGATTAGTGGATTTAGATTGAATAATTGGTGGGATTGGTAATGCCAATTTGAGTGGTTGGTGGGATTGAAGAAATAAATGGGATTGGTTAGTGGGATTGAGGAAATCAATAGGATTGGAGAATAGATAAGTTAGTTAACCTATTAGAGTGAGAAATCAGTGATCATGGTTTGCTCAATCAAAAAAGAGGGTGAGGATAATTTTAATTAATTGAATAATTAAGTAATATTTAGGGATGAACATGCAGGTCATGTTTGATTTTAACATTTAATAAAGTTGTATTTGTTGTAGTGTAGGAAAATGTATCCCTTTACATTTTCACACTTGTTTGCGCCCTTCTTGTTAAAATTGGACTTCTTCATGCCTTATTTGGTTCTATTTTGCATCCACAATCCTAATTTAATGCATTTCTCCAAGGATAATCCCAACATTCAATAAATGACCAATCATAATTTAATGTTTTTGGGTTGTGTGTTCTAGATCTAGTGATCTAGGACTCATACACCACCTTGGGTGTATGGGTCCCACCTAGGTCTTGGGGCATGATCCTAAATTTTTCATTGAACTCAACATTTCTTAAAATTTGTGTCCCAAGACTAGGTTGTTGGGACTCATACGCCCCAACTGGTGTGTGAGTCTTGATTTAACTTGGACCTATTTTGAATTCAGTTCTTGGTGGGATTTTATTCTCCTAGATCAAATGTCATCTTGTAGTGTTCTAATTTTGAGAAATTTGGCATAAACAAGTATAAATACAAGGCTATTTCACATATTTTCTCCTAACAATCTAGTAATTTTCATGAGCAAGTGCATGATCTAGCATTTCAAGTATTCAAGAGCATTCAAGAGTTGATTATCAAGCATTTTTGAACTATGTTCAAGACTCAAGCATCATGTCAAGGTCATCATGCATCATTTTTGTTTTTGAGCTAACATTTGTGATGTAGGTTTCATGATTCAAGCAAGCATATAAAAGAATTATTTCATATCAACAATCAAGAATCAAGATCTACATTCATGCTAGCCAAATCATACAAGATTGTAGCCTGTATTTCAAGGTTTTGGTGATTTGTCACATAGCATATTATTCATTCATCATTCCTTCATTCTATTTCATTTCATTTCAAGGTTTGATTACCAAAATGAGGTTTGACAAAGGAAAACCCCTATCCACTAACAAAACAACATTTCCCCCCTATACATGTGTGATTGCAGATCTAGGTGTTTTAAGGCTTGAAGATCCTTTGAAGATAAAGTTGCAAGATTGAAGAAAATTGTCAAAGTTGTCAGGAAGTTATCTTCATGGAAAGTCACCTACAAGTTAGAATTCAAACTTTTAGACTCAGAAATCGGATAGGAGAAAAGCTACAAAGGATCACAAGAGGATACCAGAGTTTTAGCCAAACCCTAATATTGGGATTAAATCTACACCTTGGGAATATAAGTCCCAGTATACAATTTTTATGCCATTTACTGTAGATCCTAGTTTACCAATTGTAGATTCCAAATTTGGCCCAAAACCTTAAACTAGGAAAAAATTTCCTATTCTGGCATATGATTCCTAGTTTCCATGAAAAGTCATAATTTTGAGATTGCACACCTTGTTTCAGGCATCTCCAATCTTCTAGGTAATTCTCTATTTATCCATAGTTTATTATTTTTATTTTAAGTTTCATTTCCTAGGTTATATAGCTAGATTTGCATATTATTTGAATTTCCTTCTTTCTAAGCATTTTCTTAGTGGTGAACCCCCTTTAATCACACCCAAGGAGACCTTGGAGCAATCTCTTCCCCTAGTTAGATCATTAGGTTGAGATCTCTAGGGTTTCCTTGAATGAGCTAAGAGTGAAATAGGAAGGGACCCCCCTTGCTTGTGTGTTCCATCTCCTACAAGGTGGAGCACCCTATTTCCTTCTATTCATTTTGGTGAACCCGACATTTGAACCATTTATTTTTTTATTTGGAGTGCATAAAATTCCTAAATCTAGCTTACATTAACTTTGCATTAGGTCTTGCATTCGTTAATTTGTATTTAGGGCTCCTAAATCTTGCATTAGTGAAAAGTTCATATATGTTTCATTTTTGCATCTTAAATCATTCATTTTCATAGAAAAACTATAATTGCAAAGAGTTAGGACAACATACAAACCATAAAACTTAACATTCACTCATAATTTCCTAAATTTAGTGTCAAAACCCTAATCTAGGACTCATTCACCCCTCTAGGTGATTTAGTCCCGATATAAGCTGTTTTACTTGATTTTTTGGGAATTTTGTGTCGAGTGTCTTTTAGCATTTGAACCCTTCAAGAATCCTAACAAGGACTCATATGCCCCTCTAGGCGATTTACTCCTATATTAGACCTGACACTATATTTTACAACATTAAAAACCTTGCTTCTACATTCCTAGTTGTTGTTAGTAGATCTTTGTTTCATATTACTGAGTTTTTGTTTCATTCATTTCATTAGGTCAAGCTTAATTTGGTTTCATTTCAAGTGCATAATTTGTAAACATAGGGATTGGAATTTTAAAAGCATATCATTTATCTTGTGTTCATTGCATTTTTCTTGCATTCATTGATTGTCCTTTGCATGAGCTTTACAACTTGGTGTCCTATTGCTAATACTATAGGGTATGTGTAGGATCATGATAAGCCAAAAAGTGGCGATATGATGGGTATGTGATTGACGACTTTTTTTTACCTAAAATTGATGAATCGAAAAAGGTTTTAAAAGGAGATTCTCAACTTTCCACCAATATAAATTATGCTTTACTTTAAATTTAATAAATTATTATTATTCATTTTCTATTTGAATTATGATTAAAGTCCTAATTGATAGGTTGATTGAAAAACATCTATAGCTTTCAAATGGTATCACATTTTTTAAATTTGAAACATGTGTCACATTTTATGCTTTGCATACTATAGGATAAAAAAAAAAAAATTTCATGAAGTTTTGACCAAGTTAAGGTGGTCAAACATGTGAGTTTTTATATTTTTTAAAAGGTAATAAAAAATTCATAATTAATTATTTACTTGGAAAAAATTACAAAAAATATGCA
>VDFB02009518.1:0-25068 GCA_007258455.2 Sequoia sempervirens | reverse complement strand
GCTGCATTCATAGGAGGATGAAATGAGAATCACCAGCATGGATTAGAATAAGAGCCCACTGCATCTTACCCAAAAACAAGAATAGAAATGCAAAAACAGATTTGGGCAAATGAACACCTGCTGGGATATCAAAGCTAGCAATATCTTCAATTGTGAATTCGTTGGATGAATGTAGAGGGTGTAAACGATTTTGTAACAACCATGCTTCGTATCCTTCATCAAGTAAAGTTCGGACTAAATCCTTGGGCTCAGTAGGTAGACAGAAACTCTCTGTTGAATGCCCATTTAACAATAGGATAGGATAATTCTTTGTAGGACAATCAGATCCGTTGCTCTTTGAAGTACATTTCCATTGTTTACAGCTGAATAGAAACCCATCACCTTCACATACATTAATATTCCATATTAGAAACAAATGGAACTCTTGAAGAATGAAAGTGCCAAACTATGATAATGCAAACATATCAAAGCAAAGAATTCTAGAAATAAAAATGTTGAATTCGGGAATTGAAGAAATGATTGTTAAGTGAGGAGAACTAAAGAGAATTTTTTCAAACAAATCTTCTCATCCGATCTAAGGAATTGTCAAAAAGTGAACAATTGAGAATCTAAAACAGGGGGTACCTCCAGCAAAAGTGCCCTTTAAAATCATAAAACACCCCTCCTTACCTGCTGTTATTTCATGCAATACATGGCATGGATAGTTATGTTGCTTAATGGTATCATAAACATTTGACAAAACTTCTCGAGGTCTCTGTAGAATGTACGTTCTGAGAAGGCTTTCCACCAATAATGATACAAACATGCCTTTGAAATTTCCTCTCAAGGTGATCAAACTATGTAATAGCCCAATTGCGGATACTTTAAGATCACCCTCCAACTCAACCAGGTCTGCATTAAAATTGGCTGCCCTATAATTCTGATGGTTCCAAGTAATCTGACGAAGTTTTACATGCAGTGTTGTTGATTCTTTCCATCCAAAGCAGCAGAATAAGAATGGGTGCATCGTCTTCTTGCCTTCCAAAATGTATCTGCTTGGCAAACATGAGTCAAAATGGGGTTTTAAATGTACACATAGGGATTAAAATGAGTTCTAAGTCTAACTGGAGACGCAAAAGTTTATTGTGTATAGAAGCTTGCAATAATGTGATTGTCATTGAACATTGGAGAAATTTGTATTAATTAAAACACTCAAGAAAAATATAAGTCTAACCATACATACCCAGCTGGATACAAGTTGAAAATGTCATACCTTGCCCCTGAAGCTGATGAAAGAAGAAGATGGTAGTGCATATACTGAGTATAAGGTGTTCGAGGGTTTAGCCAACACATGTTGACGGTCCCATCCACTATGTAAAGATTATCCTTATGGAGGGATTTCATTTGCATGTACCCTCCAACTTCGCCTCTCAAAAGAGGATGATCATCTCCAAATCCTCTGCTTTTGCATCCTAAATCCCTTGAACCCCAAGGATTCATCTTAAACACAAGATACAGTGAGCATGGCATACCTCCTAGTTCCCCATTCATGGATTCCTTGAAAGTTGGACCAGTAACTTCCTTTTGCATTTGTCTTCTGTCATAAACTTCAGGCTTCTTGATGAGTCCATTTAATACAGGACTATGTAATCCTTGCCTATCCTTTGCATATGCAGTTTCGACAATTAATTTCTCATCCTCTTGTCTCTTCTGCTTAGAAACTTTTGAAGAAACTGAAATTGGGTTTCTACCAATTGGAGTATTGATTATCCTTTCAACATCATGGAAGTGGATTTTAGCAGAAAATTGTGATTTCATTGATGCTTTGAATTTGAGAGCATCGACTACAAGGCCGACAGCCACATACTCTGCAACTGTTGAGATTGTCAGAGATGGATTAAGGCCCACGGAACAAGGAATCAATGAGGCATCACATACATATAGACCTGAATGCACTGCAAATCCAGGTTTTGGGGGAGTTGCTTGAGATTGTGAAGAATTAGTGTAAGGATTAAAGACTTGTCCAGATGGGTTTGCAACACCCAGGGAAGGATCATGAGCTGCATTGCATCCCCCAAGAAGATGAACTGATGTGCTACGAAACCTGGACATAAATAAAATTCCTCCCAAGCGCTTGGCAAGCTTCTGAAATGCTTTGACTTTCCGAGGAAGTAGCGTGTCCTGAGGAGGACAGAGTTGGATACGATCTGTTATATTATCTAGTGAAATTTTTCCATCCCCGTTATCAAAGCCCATCATATTCAGAATCAATGCTTGGGAATCCATTGTTCTAGTTAGGTGTTTAAATGTTTCTATAATACTCTGCAAAAGCGAGTGGCCATGAGGCCATCCATAGCCTCCTATTCTTCTGACTAGCAAATAAGGATAAGCTGTAGGAACGATTCCACTCTGCGTCAACATAATAACATAGAATCATCACTAACATTCTACTCAAATGTAGAATACATTGATGATTAAGAATTAGAGAAATTTATTGTATCAACACTTTAAAGTTTCTCGTCTAAGAATTATCACCAACCTGTATTGTGAATCCAAGAGAAGAAGTGTAAGAAGTTGTAATGGCTGGGCCTGGACGATCTGCCTTAGCAGAGTAAGCAAGTTCCTTCATATTTAATCCATAGCCATTTAATGGTGCAGTACTTCCTGCTACATAGGCCATATTGTTTCCATTGCAACTTACTCCCAATCCTAGCCTTTCAGAAAGCCCAAGGCCTCTCTTTCTGGACTGGAGTAGGATCTCTGCAGTGCCCAACACTCCAGCTGCAGTAAGACACCCACTATGTAAGATTTTTACAAAGCCAATTAATATAAGATTCAATGTCTATTATTAATTTATAATATACACACGGAAATTTATATCTATGATAAATGATAGCCAAGCATTTTTCTCTTACGGCATTGTATCATTATTATCCTTCAGAAAGCCAGATCTTTGCTGCATCTCAGAACGTTAAGTCATAATAGTATAAAGGTGGGAGTTTGGAAGAATAGATGGAAAGACAAGATACCAGAGAGAATCACAAAATCTGATGACAAATATTGCAATTCGTCCAAATGTACTCGCCATCTTCTCTTTGGTCTTTGATCCATGCCTCTGCAGCAGCAAGTTTGAAGACTTTCGTCCAGATTTTCCACAATGAATCGAACTTGGCATTCAGTTTTTATCTCACAGCCAGCCTGTAAGACCAAATACAGTGCAAAATCATGCATTACAACCAAAATTCAAAGAAAATCTAAAATTGAAACAAAGAAAAATTCAATCCAAAAGTGAATTTTTACCTCCAATAAGCCTACATAATTATTAAAAGTCCGTTGTAAAAATGGAATCTTGAAGAATATTCTAATGGAATGAGAAATAAATTACACAAGCAAGTTATAGTTTAAAGCAACCAATCAGATTACAGGAATACAGACATATTTAAATTCTAGAAACCCAAACAGGAATCAAAATACAAGTACAAATACTACATATCCTTATCTTAAGATTCAAAATAAACTAGAAGATAATTTAAGGTCTCCATGAAATAGTTAAGCTACTAAGAACCTAAAAATAGATTGTATATACAAAAACCAAAGATAACTATCCACTCTAAAGGTCAATTTGATCAGAGCGAAAGTTCGAAGATGTAAGAAATATTAGACCCATAACAATAACTTGCCTCAATGGCCAAGGCAAGATAGTTTTTGTCTGTAGAACCCTTGGAATTGTAAGGACATCCAGATAGACAATTTCCACAGGCCATGCAAGCATTCTGATGCAATCCTGCTGCGCTTTCACCCTGGTTGAACTTGATACTTGTTAGAATTGGATCTAAAGTGCTTTCCTCGATCTCCCCTGAAATATCTCTCATAACTTTCGAGCTCGGAAATTGGTGGGGAATTGGTTCTGGCTGTAACACCCTTGTTGCTCTGTCCTGGGAAGAACTCCAACTCCCTTCCCATTCTTTTGGCCATCTCGGATCTCGCCTTGCACGCATTGGTGTTGGGGCCATGACACCTGCATTTATCAGAGACCCACCTCCCAATCCTGAGCATACCATCGCCAGAGAGTCTTCTTGCTTAATTACCTGTTCCAGAATTCATAAATATGATTAGGGAAGAAAAAAAGGCCCGAATTCTTGTCAAAGCTTTGAAAAGCTATCTACAACCCTTGTGATTGCAAAATTTAAAATGAAATCATACAAACCATGAAAACAAGCTTTGGCAAGAGAGTCCTGGAAGGCCTAACTCTAATGCAGTAAAGGATTAATCACCTTTCTTTTAAAATTAGGCACAATTACAACTACTGATACTCCAGTCAAAGCAAATGACAATCCTAAGCCGAAACTATCAAGCAGGCTTAGAGAATATTGATTATGTCCATAAGAACAATCTTATAAATAATTAGTTACACTGACAGATCTTTAACCAGTCTTAGCTCTGAAAAAAGCCGCAGTATTTTTTCTCTGTCATCAAACCCACCTGGAACAGTGCACTTTTGCTTCCATAGCATCCCAAATTTGGAGTTTCAATCCTAGTAGCAAGCATTGCTTGAAGAGTACTTGTGGGAAAATCTTCTGCCTCATATTTTCTTCCTTTTTCAAGCAGACAAACTTTCAGGCCAGCCTGAGAAAGTCTGCAAGCAGCAACGGATCCCCCATATCCAGAACCAACAACAATTGCATCATACCCATGCCCACTTCTACTCATCTCATCATAACTATTACACTTTATTCCATTCAATTGTGAATCTTCCTTCATTTGAAAAATTTCACAATATTCACAATCCAATCCAGTTCAATTCAGATTAAATTGAACGTCCCACTTTGAATAAACTTGCTTGAATTCATCTATATCAATAACTATTAAATTTCTTTTGACGTGGACTACAATATATTATGGAAATTTTTCAAGAATACTAAAACGCCCAAGCTTTGGTTAGAACAATCATTCTATTCAAATGTTGAGCTTTTATCTATTCTAACACTGGCTTGGGCTTATCAACTCTGCTTATCATCTAGTAGTAAACTGGTGGGAATTTATCGTTGTCAGTCAACTTCGATTGTAACAGCTGATTGCCGGTCGAGAATTCCCAGGCATCGTATGAATCAATGTTTCGATTCAATTACCGGCTTGCCAGCTAATAAACCACAAGCATTCTATGAATCAGCCAGATATCGTTTTCTCATATAATTCTGACTCTAAGAGCTGCTTGCCGGCAAAGAATCCCCAAACGCTCTGTAAACCAGTTTGCATCTTTTTTTCTTTTCTTCTTCTGTTTTTTATAGTTTTGATTCTGAGAGCTGTTTGCCGGCCAAGAATCTCCCAAACATTCTATGAATCAGCCTGCATCTTTTCAGTAGATAGTTTTGATTCTAAGAGGTGCTTGCCGGTTAAGAATCCAAAAAAACAAGCTTTGAAGCAGCATCCGATACGAATATGTAGGAGTTTGTTTACAAGAACGATGTTAATAAAACAATTGTGTAGGCTACTCCCTCTTTCTGAAAATACTTCAGAATGGTTCAAACTTCCTTATTAGACGGACGTTTTTTATTTGTGATTGAAGGGTATCCCTGCAATCCTGTCCAGTATCCAATCCATCTTGTCTTGGTCTTAATTTTTTGTCAAGTTGGGGTTCAGGAAGGGGCGAGCTGAGGTGAGACTACCCATAGAGATGCACACAATCACCCACAAACCACGTGCATTGGGCAAACCAAGGTCTCGGAGTCGAATCTAGAACCAATGGAGAGCAAACCCATGGTCCAAGCCAACTCCACTACCCAGTTTGATGTTGACTTCTATACTTATTACCCTTTTTGGCATTTTTAGAATCTTTGAATTGTCTCCCGATGTTGACCTTCTATACTTGTATTTGTAGAACAGGTTGCAGCCTAGGATTGGACCTTCTATGGAAATGAATCCTTTTAGGGTCCATAATATCAAGCGATCTATTTTTTGGTCTATAGATTGCTTATAGTAATATGAGACTACCTTGTACTTCATTCAAGATGCACCTAACTATGCTACAAATGAGGCATACATACCCTACCCCCTAGAGGATTCAAGGTTCAATGCATATTCAAAAATAATAATAATAATAGTTTTTTATATTATCATTTATGAAATAGTGTTATACATATTTACAAAAAAATGGGTGTAAAGTCACATTCTGAAAGTTTAAAAGAGACAACAACTCATATCAAAATATAAAAACACAATTACAATAAGTCACTATGTGGTGAGAGCAAGAGCAGAGGGAGGAGGAGGTGGGTCTTGGTCATCCAGTTTAGCCCATACATCAGCAGGGTTTGAAGTGTCCATGAGAGGGTCTCAACCATCACTACATAATAGTAATCAATTGAGGAAACTTGGCAAAGTCTGGCAAGCCAGCAGTCCCACCACCAAAAGCCAAGGAAGAAACTAAACAATGGCTAGTGGATATGGCTATCCTTGCTAAGCACAATCTCTTCTAGAATGAGGCAAAAGGCCTAAGAATAAACATCCCAATTGCCACTAACAGATAGGCTGCACCCT
Source organism: Sequoia sempervirens (assembly GCA_007258455.2). Taxonomy (NCBI): domain Eukaryota; kingdom Viridiplantae; phylum Streptophyta; class Pinopsida; order Cupressales; family Cupressaceae; genus Sequoia; species Sequoia sempervirens. The sequence continues at coordinate 18,555 of VDFB02009518.1, read as the reverse complement.
CAATGATGCTGATAAGATGGAGATTGAGCTTGCTGAAAGTGGGAATCAAAATCTAGGACAATTTAAATTCAATGTTCATAAATTATAGTTGATGCAAAAACATCTAGAGGTGTAAAAGTAATCTTGCATCACACAAAAAAAAGAAAAAAATTATTTTCTATTCAGTTTGGCAAATACTCATGAAATTTATTTTCCTCTAAAAATCCCTAAAGAATGGTCTAAAGAATGGTCTAGAACATCAAACGTTTCCAGAAAAACTAAAAATAGTAGCACCCCTATTTTTAGAAAGTTCGTGTGTGTGCATGTATGGATCTGAAATTTTACCTAAAACTCCATAATTGAAAAATGAATATTGCACATGTATTTTGAGGTCAAAGTCAAGTCTTGATTTGAAGTTATTAAAGATCTAAGTTTTTTAAAATTTTGAAAAAAAACCTTTAAAATTGAGTTTCAAACAATCAAATGAGGCTTGGAAATTCAAGAAACCAGATAAATTGAATTTCAAAGGCGTAGAGCATTCCAAATCCTATAGTTTAACGAAAAAAGCATTCGATCAAAAACCTAGATCAAAACTTATGACTCTCACAAGTTGAACTGTTTTTGGTGATGGGAGTTACATTTCCAAAACATACAAGGAGGCACTTAAGGACATTTATGACATGTTTTTGGCATTTCCAAGGTAGGGAAAAGGGGAAATGAAAATGGATCCTTTTACAGTCCACAATACCAGGCAATTTGTTTTTGGGTTTACAGATGACTTATAGTATACAGGACTGCCCTGGACAATCTGTTTTTGGGTTTACATATGACTTATAGTATATAGGACTGCCTCGTACTCCATGCAGAGGCACCTAATTATGCTACAAAAAAGGTAATACACTACCCTCTACAGAATTTGAGTTTGTGACCTCTCTTTCAAGAATACAAATTTTTCACCATTAGGCCAACTCAGATGTACTAGATTTGAAGCTAAAAAGAATGGTAGCTCATGAACAAGGAAGGAGGTGAAAAGACAGTACTAGATTTGAAGCTAAAAAAAAGACGACTCCTCCAAAAGAAAGGAGTTGTAAGCAGTAATGTGGTGCAGCTTGTTGAGGGTTTTCTCATCTATTTTGTTTCAAATTTTCTGTTTATATTGAAAGATTATTCTGAATCAATAAATTCATATATTTGAAGATGTTAAATCTCTGTATTACAATAATTTTCAAATACAAAGGCAAAGTGTTATTTCGGAGGGGAGTTAATATGCAGGCTTCTATGATTTCTGAATCTGTCTGAACGATAATAGCGTGTTTGAAGAGCATTTCGAAGATAAAATAATTGAAAAATTACATCAACAAATAATTCAGCCTTCTGTTCCAATTAACCCAACAAATAATCCAGCTCTTTGTACCAACTCCTTCCTTAGCTGCTAGTTTCTGGTTATGATTGTTTTACTGTTACAATTTGATTGTTCTCTGTTTCTATTATATTTGCTAAACTATTGTGTCGCTGTCATGGCCAGTTACTCTCTGTTTCCTTGACTGCTGGCTTAAAAGATCATGGAGAGAACAGTTATTCTCTGTTTCCCTGACTGTTTGCTATGTTTTTTTTTCCTTTCAAACATTTGAGTGAAGAAAGCACATTGGATCAGAGAGAGGACGGAAACTCTTTAGGAAACTACTTTTCTTAGGTAGGGCAGACCTTAAGCTAGAGTTTGGGTTAGTAGAGCATGATTTACTGGTAGAGCATGAAGAAAGGATTGCATTTTTGTAATAATAGAGCATGAAGAAAGGATTGCATATGAAGAAAGGATTGCATTTTTGTAATAACATACTTCTTAATTGACATTAGGGGAGAGAGGTTCATGGTGGAGCACCTTAACTTCGTGTTTCTCAAAATTCTATGTGGAAATTTCAAATCACTCTCAATTTTATACAATAGTTTATTTGGCAAACTCACATGCTTCTATATTTTGTTTTAGGGTCACATCATCAAATATGATGCCAAGTCAACATGCTTTTTTTGAGGTATCCAAAAAGGCCCCCAAAAAAAGTGAGACCGATAGTGGTGCACTAAGTCATGTTTTATTGGTGCGCTGATGTGGCATCACATGATTTGTCAGTTTGTGTACTTTATGGATAAAAAGTGTTTTGTAATTAGATATTAAGGTGCTCCACTATGGGGCTCACTAAGGACTACTTTTATCCCCACTATTGGACCATGTTCCACTATAGGCCCCTCTCCCCTATCTGATAGTCATTTAATAGATCTGCTTGGTCATAATTGCTAGAGTTTAATACCCAAAAGTGGTAAGATGCCTTCATTTGTGTATCTATGGTGTGCTATCCTTAGGAGAGAGTGATGAGTGTTTCTTTATAATCTTAACTTTGATCATTATATAAAATATCTTAAGTTGTATAATTGTAATAAAATAAAAAATTATTAATAATTTAAAAATTGAGAATAAGTTTCAAATTTAAATAGTTCAATAGTTAGTAATAATTATTTGAATTAATAATTGGAAAGAAAGGTGGGTGTTCCACCAAAATGTAATTGAGGTGGTTTCTTATATTCTATCATTCCAAACCACAACTTAAACAATTTTAGTGTTTCTATTCATAAATTAAAAAATTCAACTTATTTTATTCATTTTTAGTGATAATTCTTAAAATGTATTTTAAAACTCTTATAATTTATCATTATTTTAATATCATTTTATTTTTAATATTTTGTTGATTGAATATTCTAATGATTAAATTAGCATACCCATGGTAATTCTCATTTAATTTTGGGTCTATAAAGATGACTTAATACAATTATATATCCACATGACACACTCTACAATACTAGGTTTGGCTTACATTAATGTAAGAGCATCTATGTTCACAAGAAATCCCATATCACCCAAAGATGGGCTGAGTATAATTTTGATTTTAGTGTTCATTTAAGAAATGTCATGTTTGAATGAGTCTATGAGATCAAAGCAATGTTCAAATTGACTTTGGTAGCAACACAAATCTACTCAAGTGACTAGCTTTGATAATAACTAGGTTGACTTTGGTACCAACACAAATCTACTCGAGAACACTTTCATTTACTTTTTAACAACTATTAAAAAAATTGCACATCCTTCTTAATTGGTTCTTACTCTCCCATGACATTTCATCAAACACTTGGTAGTCGCTAATGCATTATTTTCATCTAGGATCAAGTAGATGGGTAATTGTAAATAGCTACATTTCTTACATAAATATGACCCAACAAGACCTAGAGCCATTAAGATTGGTGGCCAAATGACATGCAAATATTATTTCATCCTCTCCAATTGTGATGTAGCATTTAGGGTCAAATCAACATCTAAGATACTTACAAACTTGAGGATGTGGACATAGTCAAAGATAATAAACTAGCAATCGCACCTTGGTGTGCAATGGGTACGCCGAAGAGGTGTGGAAGGTCAATTTAAGGAAAATTTTGGTTTATTTTTTTCCTACATTTGTGTAGTACATGTGATCAATTGGTAGGTTATTTTTAAAATGATATTGTTTATATATTATTATTATTACTATTATTATAGTATTAATTTTATTTTACATTTTTATTATATACTAATATTATTATATATTTTTATTTTATTTTATGTATTAACCATTATATTCACCACACACTCTCTAATATATTAACACACATATAGGTTTTTTCTTCTAATCTATTCAAAAATCAATTAAACTATGAGATATGGTTTATTACTTCTAATAATTGTATAATTGTATTATAGAATATAATAATAATATAATGTATATATAATAATAAATGTAATTATAGTATATATAATGTAAGATGTATTCTAATTAAAGTATATTTTTTCTATTAATTAAATCTCATATTAAATTTAGGGCGGGGGCCCTAGCTCGGTTGGCTAAGTAATTCCGTTGCGGCTCTGCTGGTCACGAGTTCTAGTCTCCCCCGTCCCATAGGGGGTCGTGCTACCGATTCCCTCTAAAAAAAAAAAAAATCTCAAAAACAAAAATCTCATATTAAATTTATATTGGATGATTACAAATATAAAAAAAAATATGTAATAATAAACGTAATTATAATTTTAGATATTTAAATTAGAAAATATTATATTTTAAAATATGCATAAATATACAATTATTACTTAGATTTTATGAAAAAATAACAAAAAAAGTTTCACCCCATGATAACTAATAATTAATGGACATAATACTATGGTTAATTTTGACGAGAGAATATCAATGTCAGGCAAAGAAAAAATAAACTACCGCTCGTTGTACTCATTTGGAAAATAAAAATTAAAGAAAGCGTTGCAAAAATCACAGGTATAAAAGCCGCTGAACAGTCAAAAGATACGGGTATGGGTGGCTGAAAAATAGAAAGATTAAAAAAAGCCTAAAAATATTCAATGGACCAGATTAATATAACTATATTGCCGTGTCTCTCCTTACTTGTTAACCGTTGATAGTGAAAATCAGGTAGGCCATTTCCAAATATGATACGCCTGCGGTGTAATTCGGCGTAAATATGATTGTTGATGGAGCCCACGACCAGCAAGGAAGGAATTCATTAAATCAGGAGACAATTATCATTAAAGAGGACAGGGACATCGGTCACGGGAGGGGTGTTCGTGCCATTAAGAGGCTTGGCCTCCCAATTCAAGAGCCTTCCAGATGACAGGCTACGTGGAAAAAAGGCAAATGACAGACATTAAATCATCCCAACGCCCTTAGTCTTTCAAGGAGATTTGCTCGGTGGGCAGAGAGAGAGGGAGGGAAAAACATGAAGACAAGAGTTGTAGAGTTTAGCGTGAAGAAAAGAGGCACTTGAGAGTCTTAGAACCCTGTAACCTCTTCATCTGGATACAAGCGTAGTTTTGGGCAAAAAAAACTATAGAATGCAAATAGCAGGAAGGACGTGAAAAGGGCATTGGGGAACGTGAGAACAGGAAGGCGGAGAGAGCTCGAGGGTGTGCTAATTTGAGAAGGGAACCACTGCAGGAGAGACACTTGGACGAATAATAGAAGGAAGAAAAATGCAGAGGAGGGTAGGGAATAGAGGCGACCTGGGATTGAGGCAATGTAAAGGCAATTTTGGCAGCCATAAAGCCAAAATTCCAGAACCATCGCTAGCATCCTCCTTGCCTGTGTAAAAACTAAAGCGGTGAACAGATTATGGGTGGAATCAAAGGATGAAGTATAGAAGAATTTTGGACGCCCATGAAATCACAATGGATAGAAGATTTTCACCAAAGGAGATTCACGATGGGAGGAAAAGAAAAGTCAGAGAAAGGATGCAGATAGAAGCCAAAGTGGAAGCATGAGAGACACGAAATATGGAAGGGCGACAAGGTCTCTCAAGGAATGCAAAGATTGCAAGGTATGCGGAAAATGGATTCGTTGAAAAGGCTTTAAAAACTTTCGAGTAAAAGCAATTGACAGCTCTGAAACCAAATCCGACAACCATTGCCCACATCGTCCCTGTCTGTGCCCCTATGAGAGTTTTGAATAGGCTAGGGACATCCAACAAAATACAAAGGAAGGCCCGGGAGTTGTGAAGATGCAAGGAGAGCACATTTCTGGATCCAAAGCTACAAGAACATTGGAAAGAGGAAGTCTTAGAAGTACGAAATTGCTTTGGAGGAATAACACGATATTAGAAGCACCAAGAGAAAGGATTGCAAATTTCAGCACTCGAATAATGGATATCTTCAACTCCATCCTTAAAGCTAAGCATATACAAATCTTTCCAATAGTATGGGGTTTTGAATATTTACTCTTCTGAATATCCTTAAAGATTTAGGGGAGACTAAGATAGAATAGTGAATAATAACTAGCAGTTCTATGAAATGATCTATGTCTATTTGTGAACCTAATTTAAAATATTTGATGTTGATGCACATATCATTCCAATGTCAAAAAATCAAATAGGGGTGATAAGGCATTAGATAACCCATAACTTCATCATAGTGAAATTTTAGCCAAAAACACCATGATTTTAATTCGAGGAAATCTTAATTTTAATTGAGAAAATTATGAACATTATAAACTATTATGATTTATAAGGAGTTAGTTACATGAGTAATGAGGTTATGTTACTTGAGACCTATTTGAGAATAAATAGGAATGCATTAAGTACTTATATATTGTATTGGTTCTTGCTAATCCACAAGTTTAAACTATGTTGAAACTAATATTTTAGTGACTTTCACCTCAAGAAAACAGTGGTAAACATGTGATGGACGAATGGTAAAAAGATGGAATGAAAGTTGTTATAATTCTATGAGTATTTATTAATTATAAGGTTTTAGTTATGTTGAGTTAGGTCAATCCTTTCATTATGGAATTGGGTTTATAATAGATTAGTTGTGGATAGTGAAAGACGTGTCGTGATTTCATGATCTTTCTATGTCTTGTGAACATTAAAATATGAGAATAAACACTCGATTTACAAACCTAATGTTGTCATATAGGATCTTACCCTTGAATTCATTCTATGTTTATGTTGAGACTCCAAAGTGAAACAAGGTGCCAAGGAAGTCTAGGTCAAATCTTTAGCTTCAAGATGACCTTATAATATGAACTAGGAATCAGATATAATTAGTATGAGCCTTGGCTCGTGGTTTCATAATATTGTAAGTAATGGTGATTCCATTTAATGGTATTATAACCACGATTTACTAAACAGATCTTTAATGTTGAAACTCGATATTTTAATAATTCATTGATACCATGATAAATGCTTTGTATGACTACATGATGTCTATCAATCTCTTAAATATGAGAACCTTGATATTGAAATTATCATTATACCTATAATGAAGCACAATAGAAATTGTATACCAAATGGAAGGCAACTATCATCAATTTGACAATGTTGTCAAGATTGAGTTATGAGATAAATCTTACATAGCATCTCTTGATACCCTATTGATGACCAGTAAGGTCAAGTTTAGTTTAAATGGAAAGTATGAATGGATATCTACTTTGAGAACCAATATATTACAGGAATAACGAGTTGAACCATAAGGTAAATGAAACTACAAGGATAAGAATATTATTATTACTAATTGTAAGAGATTCTAGGATGCTTTTGTCGGATCATGAATAACAATGGGCCAAGTTTAATTCAAGACCTTGATATCCTTAAAGGGAGGTGTTATAATATGGGTTGTTAAATTATATACTTAATTGTGTTCTCCTAACTATTGTCAAACATTAATAATGGAAGATCAACATTAACGAAACCTTGATTATGAGAAAACTTGTGCATATGCATCCCTTGAGTGATTTTGTAAGGAGAACTACATGTGACTTTGATCCATTTGGAAGTGGGTACATAAGTGGTCCTTGGGCGAAGGATGTCCCTGAAACCTCAAGTCCAAAGGGGAAGGGTTCAAGGGGATACTTTCAAGGTTTGGGGTTGTTCCTATATGGTTTGACATTTCATCCTCTATAAGCTTCAGTTCGAGACAAAAATGGGTACCGAATGGGTATGAACGAGTTAAAGATATCTAATATTGTGTATTTAATACATAATATATTTTTATATAGTAAGCAAGGATTGACTACTTTATAGTCGGTATTTGATTATATGTATATGTTGGGTAAAGTCCATCTTGTGTTGGTTCCATGTAACTTGTATGTGTTGTTAAACCGACTCCATATCTAGAGGTCTCTATGTATAGGTCTATGTATCTATTAATTATGATTGTGATTCATGTTATGTAATAATGTATGACCCACCCAAGTGTGAACCTATAAAATATTTGAGTAGTGACAGATAGTCATTAGACTATTCCAATGACCAATGTCTGGGCTACTGCTAAGGACTAGTCAGCATTCACCTGGTTCATGAAGGTGAAGGTAGCGAGCTACCCTGGTTATGATACAATTGTAGTAGTTGCACAAGTAGGGACCCATTTTTGTGGGTAACGATAATCTGGGGCTAACCATTATATTAAGGGGGCCACTGGTTGTCACTGATAAGAACGAAAGTGACCGATTCCAAGTGTTACTCAAAATTGTGAAGAAGATAGCTGACAATACAACTAAGGTCACAAGGTGGTATATGTCAGGAACTACTTCTTCCTAGGTGGACAAACTTGTTTTCGATGGCCTATAGGTGATTAAATTCATAATCCACCGGGTTGTGGTAGGTTCACTACTTGCAGAAAGCCTTGGGATGGTGAACGGACCCGTAGTATAACATGGGATGCACTAAATCCCCTTCGCAATTGTCAAACTGTATACTTGGCCTTATAGGATTGAGGACGAACCCGCAGTGTAGTATGGGTGCATTGAATCCTCTTCCTAGTTGTCCAATGGTGCAGAAGACTGAAGGAAAAGATGGGACCCGTGGTGTAGTGCGCAATACACCAAAATTCTTTTATATCTAGGATGCATTATGGACATGTGTTATTCAGCGATTGTGGATGTGATGTATGTTGAAGCTCGTCACTATGTCTATGTGATGTATGTTGGAGCTTGCCACTATGTATGTGATGTATGTTGGAGCTCGTCACTGTGTATTTGTGATGTATGATGGAGCTCGTTATTGTGTATTTTTGATGTATGGTGGAGCTCATCACTATGCACGTTGTGATGTATGTTAGAGTTTGTCACTGTATATTTGTGATAAATGTTGGAGCCATCTACTAAGGTAAATGTGATGTGCATATGAGACAATCATTGTTGTACTTGTGATGTTCATATGAACTAATCACCATTGCACTTGTGATTTGTGTATGATCCAGACATTGTTGTACTTGTGCTATGTATGAGCTACTCAGCTTGTGTATATGGAGGTATGCTCGTGTTAGTGATTATGTATGATCTTTGAGATTATGGTATGAATAACCCCTTGTAAATATTATGAATGTTTGTACACTAATGTTTGGTAATGTTTGGTATGGACCCACACTTGATGGAAAAGTTATTATCATTATATTATAATTGGATAAGTTGATAGCTTACTTATACTTAATTAATAGTCATGGTTTAAAGTCGAGATCAAATATATCATAAAAGAGGAGAGACTGAACTCCCTCTAACATTGTGGGGTGAACTACGAATCCTTTGATTCCCATGAGGGCATATGTAGGTAGGGTCACCATGAACCCTCGAGGTTTAGGTTTGGGTCTAGGAATGACCCTAGTTGTATGAGCTTAACACTTTTTAGTAAGAATGTAAGTGGTGATGTGGATTGTTGTCATCTTGGCGAATGAAGAACATTTGTATTTAGCACTTCTCATCTAATTGGAAAATGCTTGGTTGAATGAGTTGGTAGAGATGTTAATTAAGATTTTTTAAAAAAAATAGCACCTAAGATGGGATTCTTACAAAGAGATAAGGTCAACCATCTAGAGTAGAAGAACATGGGAGAGTAATGGGGACATATATAACTAGATAAGACAAAAAAGCACCCATTCTTAGGTGTAGAATAATGATATGTCATTTTTCTATATGTAATAGTTTAGGAATTTTTCAACGTGTCTTTGAGCTTGTGAAAGAAAATTTAATTTGAGTTAATGAAGATTTCATTGTTTTGGATCCCACATGGCACATGTTAAATTATTGTTGGTACGAGTTACCAAGGTTTAGGGAATTACTCAATTGACCCCTTTGTCTATATTGCATCAAGTAGTATGAGAGAAGGGTTTTACTAGTGCAAGTTTTCAAGGAATTATTATAATCATAGATATATGTGAGAGGGATGCAACAAATGGTACTAGAGAAGGTTTAATCTGCTAAGAAATTTGTTGTACAAATTTTCTTGTTTCAATTTCTACATTTGGGGATGTAAATAATTGTGTATTTTGTTTATGGTAATATCTATTTTGAGAATAAGAGTTCCTATAATGAATAGAGTGGAGGAAATTTTTGAATGAATATTAAATGAAATAGTTACTTTGGCTATTGATTACAAAAGGAATCTTGAAAATGATTGAGAAGAAAGTAATAATGAAGTCACTAAAATGGAAGAGAGATGAAATGAAGAAGAACAACCTTTGGGTGAAGGAGAAGATCATTTAAGTAGATCTCTTAGGTGGATTAGTAGAGGAGCCAAAATGGAAGTCCCTAGCTTTTTCAATGTATTAAATCCAAACTTGAACAAATTGATTGGATCGGTAAGTTAGAAGAGTATTTCAAATACAAAAAATAGCTATGATCCTCATAGGGTGAAGGTGACACAAACCAAACTCAAGGGGCATATAGCCCTTTAGTAGAGAGTTTCATAAAGAAAGAGTGATGAACAAGGAAATGATAATCATGTGATGGGATTGGATGGTTGCAAGATTAAAGGGGGGAATTATTCTAGAAAATTATGAGTTGGACCTATTAAAGAAGCTTTAAAACTTAATACAAAAGTAAATGAGCATGAAGGACTATATAATAGAATAATTCTATAAAGTGAAATAAAATTAAGATACCATGAAATGGATAAAAAAGGTAGTAAAATATTTGAATGGGTTGAAATTCAACATTCAAGACAAAATAAGCATGCTAAGAGTTTATTTATGAAGGAGGCATTATGATTTACTTTAAACATTTGTGAATGATTGATGGCACCACATTCATGGAGCTAAGACATGGATGACCTAACTTCACACAAACCTGGTCCAACATCAGGATTCTAGTGAACAAAATATCTAATGTCTTAGATCCTACTTTGACTAGTAAGGTTATAGAACCAATTGTGGGACAAATAAAACCATCATGAGCCTTTAATAACACATCCAATTGTTCGTAATTATCTTTATAATCTTCATGTATGTATACAAAAATTCTTTGGTGATCACATTCACCATACATACTGGATCAATGAGTATACCTCTTGTGAGTTTGTCATTAATTTTACGGGTGATGTAGAGATGACCATCGAGTACATGCGTAGAAACTTCAATATGTGTGAAAGTGATAGTGGGTAAGAGATTTGTTTTTCAAGGATGATCCTCAATCATGTTTATGTCACCAAAGACTTCATTATCACTTTGTTGAACAAAATTGGTTGTATGACTTGGTAATGGATTTGTAAATATTTGTAAGTTTTGGTTAGGTAGTGATATTGATTTATTTTCTTTGTCATTGACACTAGCCAATTGGGTGACATTAGAATCAATGAGGTCTTGTATTTGGTGCTTAAGACACATACATATTTTTGCATCATGCCCCAGAGTTTGGTGATATTGACAAAAGGATTTTGCATTAAAATTTAGAGGTAATGGTTTAATGGTATCAATATTCCTAATTGGAGGACATTGAATCATGTTCTTATTTAATAGCTACAACATAATAGCATGGAGGGAATCAGGAAATATGAGAATAGTCTATCCCTTGGTCTAAATTGATATGGTGTTGTAGATGCAACAACAACCTCTAGATTTGAATGTTATTGGATGATTGACAATTATTTATCTTTATAAAGTTTTTTTTTTGTTTCTTATATGATTGGAAGTTGTTTTGAGGCATAGCTTCAGAGTGACCATTAGGATAACTAATGAAGGTGTACCTTCATATTGGCTAATTGATATTTGATAATCATGAAGAGTCATGCATAACTATTTGGATGAGGGATATTTAATCAATAATATCTTATCTCTAATGTTGGGTTGCAATTTTCTAATGAAAACCCTTTGAATTTCAAAATTTGGGAGATTGTATAGGAGCAAATTTGCACCCCTCTTACAAATTCCCCTTTTACATCCTCCACCTTAGAAAATCAAATGTGACTAAGTAAATCCATGTCCTTATTCCATACCCTGTCCACTTGGCGCTTACTTTTTGTGTGACCATGGGGGAATTTTTGAAGGGGATGTGCACGTGGCACATAGACATTTGTGTGGCGCACTATCATCCCTGACAGATTCTTTCCTCTAGAATCTGCAGAGACGTTACATTCTCCATTAGGGATGAAGCATAATGCCTTTGCACCTTCTTATCGACCTAAGAACAGCTCTTTCCCTCCTAATTCTTCTTCAAATGCGTATCTTTCACTTTCATGCCATCTTCTACACACTAATTTGATCTTGCCTCACAATTCTTGAGCTTCTACACATCTTCTCTACTTTGTGTTGCGCTTTTGCCACCATTGGAGTTGTGACTTGGTGTCTTGTAGGAATGCTTCTTCATTGTTGTGGGAACATAGACCTTACCAAGATTGCATCCTCCTCTACGTGCTTGAGGGGACCTTGATTGAGAAGGTGATATTGTTTCATTTCTCCATTTCTATAATATTGTCACTTGATTTGTGTAGCATATTGTTATTGCTATCATTCAATATCTTTCTATTACTCTCTTTATCATATTTTCTATCTCGTGGCTATTTTGGTTGTCCGTGGAGGTAGAAACACCAAAGCAAGGGTTTGACTGTGGCAAACACCTATACAATCCCAACATTTTTCCTCTCTTGGTTGTGTGTAGGTATACGTTCATGTGGAGCTTGCTGGCGAACTAGACTCCTCATGAGTTAATCTTCATCACTTTTCTTTATGTCACTTCTACATAATATTTCCAGTTATTTTTCTCATTCTATCAGTTATCATTCCAGTTAGTACTTTAGACTACATTTGCTAGACCGTTTGTAATTTTTGTGCTTTGTACTATACTTTTGCACTTTTTGGCCATACAGACACTAGCACCCCAAAGAGACACCAGCGTACCACACTATTGTCCCTGACCCACATTGTTATCCTCAAGTAGAGAGCCTGAGGTACGATTCAGGTTCCATAAACCTACTCCATTATCCCCCTTCAAATTCTTGGGATAATGGAGTGACAGAAGCACTTGAGAGTGCTCTTCATTCTCTATCCTTGAGCTGAAACACCTACGCAATTGAGGTAGATTAGGGCTGACTTCTGCTCTCAACTCTCTATGAATTGGAGCCTTGGTGTGGTTGTTCCCCCTCTATAATTTGGTGAACCTAACGTGAACCATTTTGGTTCCATGTAGTAGTGTTGAAAGATCCCTTCCTCATATCCTAGGAGTGTTGTGGGTGTGAGTTTTGTGAGGCACCTAGCCTTGCAACCCAACCTACGACCCCTAGTGGTGTAGCTAGAAGGTTCCATAAGCATCACGGAACGAAACCTTAAGTGGGTCAACATCTAGTTTTGAAACCCTTGGGAGTTCTGTGAAAGTTTTGTCTAGTATATGTAATGGCCTCCTTTTTAGATCTACCCTTCGCATTTGTGCAACCTGAGAGTGGATCCCCTGCCATAACCTTCACCTCTCAAGACTTCTGATGAATTTCATCACTTAGGATATTATGCTAACTTGTTACATAAAGATGGGTATGACGAATCTAGGAGTACCATCCATACACATGATGGGATTTTTGTACCTCCCATCAGTCCCATCACCTTGTCAGTCTTAGTTGGACCTAAATCTATAAATGCACTCTTTGACATAATCCCAGGGTCTGAGCTCTTCAGGATGAAACTAGACATCCCTTGGTTGTTTGCTATGAATGTAGTTCCCTCGGTGGTTCATAAGTGTCTGAATTTCTTCCATGAGGGTATAGTGCATGTAGTCAATGGCAATGGCTATAAACCACCGATTGCACATGGTAGCTACTCACTAGATCATTTCTGGCCTACCCTCATAGGTTCCCTTCCTCCTAGGACAGATCTCTTATACCAAACCTATGTGAAGTACAATAGTGGGGGCATAACACCTAAGGGGAGATACCCTCCTCTCTATGCCATTTCGCATAGGGCTTGTCTCAAGGTGGATAGAGAAGTTGCATTGGCTCAAAAATAAGAAGAGGAGAAGTGTGCGCAGCACTCTTCTTCCTCTTCTTCTAACGTTGTCCTTGTAGAAATGCAAATAACCCTAACCAACATTATGCATCTAAATCTGATCAATTAACATCACTTCTACTATTTGTAGACACATAAAAATGGCCTCAACTTGTAAACCATATTTTTCTATGACGACCACACTTCTCCCTCACATAATTCAATTATCTAATCATGTCCATTCCTCCATGATTATTTAAATAAATAAATTACGTTTATTTATTTGAATGCGTCACTGATCAATCCTTATTTCCTCCATAACATTTATCATTTATCCTTGAATCAAATAAACTTATTTATTTATCCCAATTTCCATCCCACCTAATAAATAATTAAAACAATTATTTATTGTCTTTTGTCTCATCCCCATTTATGAATTAAACTATTATTTAATTCATAAGTCAACATTCCTCCATAAATTACATCATTTCTAATATTCCAACTACCTATTTTTCTCCACCATTGATTTGATTATCTCCAATTAAATCTCAACCCTTCATTTCAAGGCTTGCCCTAACAAATGACCTAATGTTTCCCTAACCCTAATCCTCCTTATCACATTGATTCTTGGCCTTTGATCTTAGGGCTTCACCAACCTTTAATCCTGGCCATCCATTCTCAATTTGGAATTCTTTAAAATGCCCTCTTTCAAGTCATTTTGAACACAAGTTACACAAGAGTTAGACACAACATGCTTGAGAGATTTTGAGTACTTGAGCATACATATTACTTCAATATTTTGCTTGTCTTTGACATAGGTTATAGTTGCACTTCAATTCTGAGGGCAATTATATAAGTTTTCAACAAGATGGAGAAGGCCAATGGAGGTCATTCAATGGAGGCTTGAAGACTAGGTGATGTTGTTTCATTATTTTTATGTTTCTTGCTTTCATTGTTCTCCATTGTTGTTAGGGATAAAAGTTATTATGTTATTTGATATTAATCAGAAACTTTTCCTTAATACATTTGGTGAACCTGACATGAATTTAAGTTTTCTATGATGAATTTTTTTTTTACAATCAGTTAATTAGCTTATGTTTCTCAATTAAACTCTATTTTCAGAATCAATTAATTAGCTACTGGTCTGAATCAATAGCCTCGTCTCTTTTAATTCATGAATTTTTCAATTTTAATCACTTCTTATTATCTATTTAGGAAGCGTTTTATTTGAGACATTTAATCAAAAACTGATTGATGACATTTATCAATTGTCGGTTTAAGAATCGTTTATGTTGCTGCCTTGATTGCATCTACCTTACATTTAAAGAAAGACCATTGTGAGGTAAAACTTGACCTGACAAGTTATTGGGTGCACTTTGAGTACCAAAACCAAGTCCACCTGTACTTTGGGATAAGTTAGTCATAGAAGCTAATGTGGATGGTATGCCAGCTGAGTTTTGCATTTCATTTGCACTCAAAGTAACTTTTTGATTCTGTGGTAGTGATGCTTCTTGTATTTGGGGTTGTCTAGGAATTGCTACCTACACTAGTTGGTGTGTGAGATGCATCTCTTCCTTGTTTCTACATCAGAAGTTCTGGATCCATAGGCTTCTTGTTGCTCGTACAAACCACCTGCCAGAGAGTTTCCACCTCAAGAAACATGATTTCTTAATGATAGCATTTTGAGAGATATTGTTCGTAGATAGTCTTGTTGATTAACAACAGCTGAATAAATCTTCTCTTCAAATCGTGAAGCAATATTTTTAAGTTCATTAATGCCATCGGGGACTGTAAATGGCATATGTCTTTAGAGTTTGTCCTTTATCTTATTGACACTCTTTTGTTTGGAGTCCTGCGACCACTCATTCATTTGGTTGTTGTTGTTATTGGTGATGGTGTTGGTTGAATCCATGGCAAACCTTGGTTGCCTTCAATTTCCCAACCAATGATAAATAAAAATGTGTGTATAGATACAAAAGGCGCTCAAGAATTTTTGCTGACATAAAGTTGTCCAAGATAGGCATTCATGTGTCCCTACGTTATTACTGTCAGTCTACTGTTTGACAACCATATTCATTTGATCATAGGGAGAGGGGTCCGCTGCCTTCCCCAACGCAACTGGTTTCTGCTCTTCCACACTTTTCTCCTCTACGGTTAGAGCCATCTTACAACTATATTTAAGGGTGCTTTGAACAAATTTGTCACCCCCAACCACTACTGCTTGTCGACACCCATCAGCTGTCTGTTCTTAGATTTCGAAGTGTTGAAGTTGAAAAATTCTACAATGTATTGCCAGTGTCATAACTTTGCCTTAGCAACTCATACAATTGATTGAGCTGAGAACGGCGCTTCAACAGCTAGAGTCAACTGTCATAAATTCTGAAACAGCAAAGTGCAAATAAAAGTGTGATCATAAATTCTGGAGCGGCTACAAGCATAAATTTTGGACCGTATATTACAACCTAAAAATTTATTAGACCGTATCATTTGACTTGCTATATTTTTATATAACCGTAAAATTGACACTTAAAATTATTATTAAACGTAGTAATTATTATATATATAATAAAATAATTTTTATGATAAAAATATAAATTAGTTTGACTTAGAATAATTCTTTCTAATTTCACTTTTATATTAATAATATATATAATTTTATTATAATATATTATTAATTAAAATCATGTAGTGTTAGAATATTTTCAAGATTAAATATAGTTTTTTCTAATTTTTAAAGATTTTGATATTTTATTAATAGTTATCATTGCTTTTATTAATATATATGGGATTTATAATATTGGTTATAAAATATATTAATTCAAAATCTTTTTCAAATATAATATAATTGATTTTTAACTTTTTGAATATTTTAACAAGATTTATTTCCTACATAATTTAGAAACTTTAACATTAAATTTAAGATTTTTAGATTTATTGCTAATTATCAATATTTTCTAATTTTAGATTTTTTTTAATATATATAGGATATCCTTATGAATAATCATATAACACAAATTTTCACTGTTGAAAGTATTTATTTTATAGCATTGTAACTTGTTTTTTCAACAGCATTTTGTTTGCAATGATTCTCAACTTCGATTTTTTTTAAGAATAAAACTTATTGGTGAGCAATAAGCATGTTCAAATTTTATTTTCCTTTTACAAATAATTATTCTCAGCTTTGATTTTTTTCAACATAATACAACATTTAAGGATTAAGCATTTTTTTTATAGGCGATTCACTGGCTTTGCGGCTTTGATTCCTTAAAGCATTTTTTTTACAGGTGACGGCTTTGATTCCTTAAAGCATTTTTTTTACAGGTGATACACGGCTTTGATTCCTTAAAGCAGTTTTTTTACAAGTGATTCATCGACTTTGATTCTTTAAAGCATTTTTTTTTTACAGGGGATTCACTGGCTTTGATTTTTTTTTTTTACAGGGGATTCACTGGCTTTGATTTTTTTTACATCAGTTGTGTTTTATTGGTGAGAATATTGAAATTTTAGATAATGAGTTGAATAAGGATTAAACTATTTTTAATTTTATATAATTATTTTTGATAGATTTGAAATTGATATTTAAATATGATTTTAGATAGATCAATTTGGGGATTGAACTATTTTTAATTTTATATAATTATTTTTTGCTAGATTTGAAATTGGTATTTAAATGTGTTTTTAGATAGACCAATTCAGAAATTAAATTAATTTTAATTTTATATAACTATTTCTTGGTAGGTTTGAAATTAATATTTAAATGTGTTTTTATGATATTTGCACATATGAAATCAATAAATTAATTTATAGTCAACTTATTCTAGTTAAATATTAAATTAAATGTTCATTGCAATTTTACAATTTTAGGAATCAATCAACAAAATAGTAATACAATTTTACAAATTAGAGAATAAATATATGGAAAAAATAATAATGTGTAATATAATTATGCTTAATCTAATACTCTATGCATTTTTATTTATCAATAAAATTTATTATATGCAAATTGAATTTACTAATTGAGTGCATGCATAGTTTCTAAAATTTGTAAATTTTCTAACATAATTATTTTATAAAATAATATTTCATAGATTACTAATATATTGATTTTTTTTAGGTACTTTAATAATATGTCTTCAAAAAGAAGAAACAAGCTACTATTGGAGAAATGTATAAGTGGACCAGAGAGAAGGTTTCTAAAACTTCTAGTAACACAACAAAGTTGTCAACATCTTGCAGAAGGTTATATTCAATCTCTCATTGATTGTTTGAATGAAAGATTTCTAGATCTTCCTCTTTTTAATGCTACAAAACTCTTCAGTCCTTCTTATTATCCATTAGATCGTCAAACTCGAGATAATATCTGAGAGCATTGGCTTGATAAGCTTCTCCAACATTTGCAACATACTACTTCAAATAATGTAAATGAATTTGTATCCATATTTGATGTTACGGGTTGTAAAAGGGAGTGAAACTCTTTTGTTGATTCATTGCATTTGAGTTGTGAGGGTTTCAAGATGAAAGATGCATGGAGAGTCTTTCGTAACACAGAATATTGACATAGAAGCTATCCTCATATGATGAAGTTATGGCAAGCGGCTGGCAGTTGGTTGAATCATTATTCTTGCTTGACATTTTTGCTTCTTAAGCATTAATTCCATTTCAAATTCTTGCTTTTACAGTTGGACGCATTGATTTTGCTGATTTTTCAACAATGATTTTGATATACGACATTGGTCTCAGCGCCTCCACAATCTTCTGCTGGCAATTCACGTTCGCTGCTCTAGATTGGCGTGTTGCATCTAGTTTTAACGGCTTTGGCA
>VDFB02009515.1:0-10137 GCA_007258455.2 Sequoia sempervirens | reverse complement strand
TCACTCACTTGCGAGTGCCCTGTGATATCCATGATTTTCTCTGCACGGTGTGTCTGTTTAATGCTTTATTTATATATATATATGTATGCACGTTATTTGCTTGGTTACAGGAATTGCAGGTACATGACACTGACTCCACCTAGGTACTCAGGTTTGAGCGTGTCAAGACTCAATGGAAATGTTGATCGGGAGATAGTAGTTTGGTTCACCCTTGTTTAATATTTAATCCCGGTCTTAGTACATCATCTATTTTAGTTCAGAGTCATAGGATTGTTTTGTATTCTTCTGTTTGGATAAATTGTTTGAAAGGTAAAATTGGTTAATTTTTAATGACAGTTTATTGTGTTTTAAATTATTGCTATTTAAATTAATTTTTAAATGTTGAAGAAATTAAATAGCTTGATTATTTAATTAATTAATTAGCTTATTTGGTTAAATGGTTTGATCTTAAAAGATTAAACTTATTTAATTAAATAAATTAATTAATTAAATTAAAATATTAAGTGTGTAAATAGTTTAATTAGAAAATTAAATAAAAATAAATGCATGCAATTGAAAATTGATTTTTAAATTTAAAATAAAATAATTAATTACATGCAAATTTGAAAGGCAAAATTGCCGAGAAGTGGTGGAAGAAGATATTTTGCAACCACTTCTTGACATGTGTGCCAATGCAATAATTGATTATTGTTGAGGAAATTTGTTACGGAGGATAATTTGGATCTCGGGAAAAATACAGAGGTTGTTCAATTTCCTCACGGAAAAAAAAAAAATCTTTGCTTGTGCAAAAATTTTCTGAATTAAGTTAATTTTGTAATACTGTATATTTGTGGAAGATCCCTTGGAGGATCTTGGTGGTTAGTTAAGCTCTCTTGGATTTAACGATTTCTTTTGAAGAAGATTTTGGGAATTGTATGCTACAGGCAAAAGGAATTCTCCTATAGGCAATTATCATATTACAAGTATTTTTCTTGTTTTGTTTGTTCTTTCTTTAAAAGTTAGAGAGAAGATTTGTTGTGTTTCCTGTAAATATCTTGGAAATTTTGTAAGATTTGGATAAACTGTAGAAAATTTTCAAATGATACAGGAAAGAATTTTTAGAGAATTTTTAAATGTAGTTTCCTGTTTAAAATTGTTAAGGGTATGTGCAGAAATGAATTTGAAATTATTAGTTATAAATTTTGCTGTGAATTTAGCTGATAGAATTTGAAGAATATTTGTTTAAATGTACAATTTTTTTTTAAATTATTCTGTAGAAAAGAAAATTTACCCTGTGAAAATTTTAGAAAAGAAAATTGGGGAAATTGATTTTTAGTAAATGTTTATTGTTTTAAATTAAAAACCAATTGAGATTAAATTGAAAATATGTGAGAAAAATAACCCTGTATAATGATAATTTTCTCAATTTACAATAGAAAAATTTTATCAGAAAATAATCTCTATATTTTAAAGATCTTATGATATTTATTTTTAAATATATATATACATATTTATATATATATTTCTGTGAATTTATATGTAAAAATGCATATGAAATCGCCATACGGAAATAAATATTCCCAGGCGAAATTCGTCGTAATATTTATTTTTAAATTTTTTTTGGAAGTTTCGTATTTTTTTTTTGCCGTACTGGTGAATTCTGGAAATAATTTTGAAAAAAATTTGATTGAAATTATGTGGGTTTGGGGAGGGCTGAAACCCTCCCCTCACCCTTATGGGTGGTGCAGCACCCCCATGGCTGCAAACAACAGGCACCAGGGCTATTGGGCACAGCCCTGGTAAGGGCCGCAACCCTGGTAAGGGTCGCAGCCTTCCCAGGCCGCGGGCTGCACTGGCGGATATAAAAGCTTAAGTTTATTTTGCTTTAATCATTAGTTTCAAATGAATATTCATTGATTTGTGTTGAACGCAAATTTTCATTTCTATTTATATTTTGTATATATATATATATATATATATGTATGTATGTAAATATATAAGTATATATGTATATGAATATATATAAATATAAATATATATTTATAATGCGGGAATAAATAAATAAAAATTCAATTGAATAACTATATAATGTTATATATGTTACATTAAGAAAATAATTTTGGAATTTTTAAAATAAAATAGATTTTCTTAAAATTATGTTGCATATGAATATTATGATTGAAAAATTATAGAATATAATGTTTATAGTGAAATTGAGAAATTAAAAAAATAAAAAATAGATTAAATGAAATAGTTATTTTATTGATTTTGAAATAGATCTTTTATTAAGGCGATTTATAAATATGTTGTTTTTAAACCGATACATATGGATTTAGTATATCCAAATGATAGACAAGATTTTGCTTTAAATTGTTTTAATTTTGTATCGGGCAAATTGGGAAAGTCTCTAACGATCAAATCTTCCAGACCAAATTGTTAAATGGGAATTGTGATTGTTAAGTTAAATTCTTGTCTTAACTAAGGATGTGTACATGGCTTTGCATGGTGGTTTGATACCTGTGCTATGAACAAATATTGATGTTCGTTATAACGTATTTGGTCTTTTATATTGATTTTGGTTGTATGTACACCTTGTAAACCTTAGTTAGAGAACATAGATTCCCATGTTATGTTTAGGGGAGTGGCTATTTGTAAGGGCTGACACACAAAGTGGTGTCAGGGTAACTTACAAATAGTTAGTAAGTCAGTGATAATTAAATGACAGAATAGTTAGATCAAAACTTTTAACAAGATGTTATGCCTCGCTTATGACTCTTGAGCTACTTCAGTCTTGAGTATAAGATGAGAAGGCTTGGAATGGCAAATCGGTGTCTTGTTTCTTTAAAATACATTTGATTCCAAAATAGTATGCAATAGGGGCCGGGTTTCATAAGAGGTTACTAGGGTAACCCAAGGATTGGGGGCTGGAACCTAGGAAGAAACACTAGGGTAACCTTTGCAACGTTGTGATGACACTCCACCTAGAATAACAGTTAACCTTGTGTTTGTATTACATTCAATTGTCTAAATATGGAAGCAATGTAACCATTAGTTTGTTATGTACTAGTGTCTAGGGTTAATAGATTAGGTCTAGGTAACCTTATTACTATCTCCTAGCATGGGGGGTGGACCTACGGGTACCACATGGTTGGGTGGAACGTGCACCTTTGATGCAGAGCAGGATGGAGGAACAATCAACCAACACAAAATCAAATGATTAGACAAACTTCCACAGGGTGAACTCTACAGCTTTCCAGTTCACAACTAAGCAACTGAAAGACCAATCCACCAGTGATAACTGTAAGAATACCCACTGTTCATCCAAATAGCATCCATAATGCATCACAAAGACATTTCCAAGCTTATAAGTTAGATTCATTTGTCAAAACCTATAAAATCATTCAGTCACAGTGACCAAGGGCTAGTAGAATTAGCCCACTTTTACAAACAAAGTATCTTTTAATTTGCTCTTCACCTCACCAACTCTTGGACAGTCACAAATTGTGATACAAATCAAAGGAATCTCTGATCAAAACCTCCATACTGCCCTTCTAAACTGCTGTTCCATAAAACCCTCCTTTTTCTTCCTAAACCCTAGGGCTTATTGTATTTCCTATATCCAAAACACTTTAAGACCCAAAACCTCTTGAATCCTTCAAATTTCAGCCTGAATATGCTCAAAACACCCTTACATTTCACTGCCCTCACGTTTTGTATATACTCCCTTTGTAAACCACCTAATTTTCCCCTCTTTTCCCCTTCACCATAGGATTTCTAACTTCTCCACACAACCAGACACTTGCAATCACTCAAAACTTCTAAGTAGCATAAAGTACACCTACCAAAGCTGTCCTTTAGGGTTTCAACCCAGATTTCACTCTTTCTAGACTTTTCACTCATCTAGCCTTGACTCCAAGGCCCAAAACACAATTTTGCAACAGGGCAGACTCTTTCATTTACTTTGCATGTTCTTCCACCACAAGGAGGCCCATCATATTATTCAAACTACATTATATAGGCCCATTCCTCTGAGTTACAGCCTGCACAGAAGGAGGAATGGCCATTCAACTCATATTTTACCCAAAACCCTACTTTTCCTGTTTTGAACCAGTCAACAGCAAATTCAATTAAAAATGACTTAATTCACAAAGAGGACTCTCAAGAACCAATTCAAAACACAGAAGAAACAACCCTAAATCAAAATCCAAAGATTTATGATCAATCTCTGCTGTACGGACCCGTACACAACCAGGAAAAGTGAGAAAAAATAGAAAATTACTGGAAACAACACTTTTGTATTAATTTTCTCTTTTCAAAAATACTTTCATCAACCTGCTCGAGCCTTCAAGAGGCAATTTAAACATTTTTGAAATCAAAACTACCAAGAAAACGCCTAAAACTGTCCAAAACTGTCTTAACCCCCTCAAATTCCCCATTTTGCACTTTTTTTGACAATTAACTTTGTTTGAATTAAACTAATAATTTCACCCCAAATACATTAAAGTGGTCTTATTAGACCTTATTAACAACTCACCCCCCTTATTCCTAGACCAACCTACACTTGATGAGATTTTACAATTATGTGTTTCAGGTGCTCCTGCACCATACTCCCCGGGTACAAAAGATTTATGCCCCATAAATCACTCCATAGGACTACTCCAACCTTCTGGACAATCCCTTCAAACCTGCTCCAAGTCACTTGCATGGAAATCTTCCACCAAGGCACTTTGTACCCTTCATATTTTGCTTTGTCTTCACCTTGCCATCCTTGATCCTGCTCAATGGGATCTTCTTGATGCATTTTACCTTCATTGGTACCTGCAAACAAAAATTCAGTACACCAAACCAAACAATCATGCATTAGTATCTTTGTTACATGCTCTTTCATGAGCCAATCATACGTGTAGTCTTGCCCTTCAACTCCACTCTCTGCAACATAACCTTCACTGTATGCTTCCACTTTCATTTTAACCCTTGGTCTGTCCTCTGTCAGGGAAATGAACAAATCAGAAAGATAACCAGTGATTCCCTTCACTCTTAGCCTCTTACTCTTCCACTTTACACCTATATTCAAATGAATCATGCTTGCATCCTCTGTCCTTAATGCAATTCTCTGCAAAACCTTTGCCAAATATCCTTCACCTCTCATGGTGACCAACCTCTGCTCAACTCCTTGAAACTCTCCAAACTCTTCCATAGTCTCCTTCCCTGTTTTCTGCCAATCTTCATAACCGACTGTCTTTTTCCTGACCTCTACAATCTGCTCATCATCTTCAAGTCTTTCAAGACTTCTCTCATTCCTCTCACTACTTTGCTTTTGAGTTACTTCCTCATTCTTCTCTTTCTCAGTTTCCAAGACCTCTTTATTCTCTGTCACACAGTCCACTGTGTTCACAATTCCTGTCTTTTCATCATTTACTCTTACTGTCAAGGGACACTCCACTGCCCCAATCATGATCTTGTCATAGTTTTCAAGCCTTTCATGGCTTTCTCTACTTTCCCCACTTGTCTTATCTGCCTCTCTTCTTTTCCTCTTAACATTCTCAGTCTTCAAGCCTTCACTGTCATCAGCATTTTCACCTTTTCCTCTTACCCATATCTGCTGCACCTTGTGCTCTTGTCCACTCAATGGATAGCATACATTTTCCTCATTGCTCTTACTTTTCCATACCTGCAAATCACTTGCACTCACATCTCTTTCCCTCTCTAAGCTCTTTATCCCACTACCTTTATTATCACAAAACTCAACCTCAATCTCACCTATCCCTGTACCTTTCATGGATGTCTGCCCTACATCATTTTCATTCTTTAATGAACAAACTCTTACCTGCTCTTGGCCTTCCACACAACTCTCAAGCCTACCTTGCATCCTCAATGCCTCAATACCTTCATTTTTATTCTCTTCCCTTTGAGAGATCTCTGCCCCAAGTGCCTTCTGCTCGCAATACTCTGTCTCAGCTTCTTGCACCACTGTGTTTTTCATAGTTGTCTACCCTAGAACACCATTAACCTGCAATGAACAAACTGCTTGCTGTCTTTTATCTTCAACACAACCTTGATGTTTACCTTGCTCTTTTAAGGTCATTTCATGTTTGACCTCCACTCCCTTTGTCTCTCTTCTGTCTTCAATCTGTACTGTCCTTCCTAATGCTGCTTCATGGTGTTTTCCCTTCTCCCTTGCAACTAAGCTATGCCCTAATTCCTCATCCTTGTCTTTGTCTGCTTTATATCCTAAGAACTTGTGTCTTTCCTGCAGTATCACTCTTGTTCTCTTGTCTTGGCCATCTTCCACCAATGAGGTCAAAACATAAATCTTTCCATCCTTTTTAATCTGGTAATGATTTTCCCTGCCATAGTACACAGCAAATCTTTCCCAACACCATGGTTTTCCAAACATTAGATGACAAGAGTGCAATGGTACAATATCACATAATATTTTGTCTTTATATCCACCTATTTCAAATTCAACCCATGATTGCTCTTTAACCAAAAATGTATTCTCATCATTCATCAATGAAACATAATAAGGTGAATCATGTGGAAACCTTTCTAAGTTCAATTTTTCAACCATTTCAGGAGCAACCAAATTATCCAAACTACTTGAATCAACCATAACCTTGCATATCTTACCTTTGCACTTGCACCTAGTCTGGAAAGTAGCATGCCTCATTTGTCCTTCTTTCTTATCCAACCTTCTGAGGTCCATAGTGCCTTGTATCTTCCAATGCTTCTCCTGCAACCTTCAAGTGATCTACTTCCTTGCTCTGATACCACTCTGATGCAGAGCAGGATGGAGGAACAATCAACCAACACAAAATCAAATGATTAGACAAACTTCCACAGGTTCAACTCTACAGCTTTCCAGTTCACAACTAAGCAACTGAAAGACCAATCCACCAGTGACAACTGTAAGAATACCCACTGTTCATCCAAATAGCATCCATAATGCATCACAAAGACATTTCCAAGCTTATAAGTTAGATTCATTTGTCAAAACCTATAAAATCATTCAGTCACAGTGACCAAGGGCTAGTAGAATTAGCCCACTTTTACAAACAAAGTATCTTTTAATTTGCTCTTCACCTCACCAACTCTTGGACAGTCACAAATTGTGATACAAATCAAAGGAATCTCTGATCAAAACCTCCATATTGCCCTTCTAAACTGTTGTTCCATAAAACCCTCCTTTTTCTTCCTAAACCCTAGGGCTTATTGTATTTCCTATATCCAAAACACTTTAAGACCCAAAACCTCTTGAATCCTTCAAATTTCAGCCTGAATATGCTCAAAACACCCTTACATTTCACTGCCCTCACGTTTTGTATATACTCCCTTTGTAAACCACCTAATTTTCCCCTTTTTTTCACCCCTTCACCTTAGGATTTCTAACTTCTTCACACAACCAGACACTTACAATCACTCAAAACTTCTAGATAGCATCAAATACACCTATCAAAGCTGTTCTTTAGGGTTTCAACCCAAATTTCATTCTTTCTAGACTTTTCACTCATCTAACCTTGACTCCAAGGCCCAAAACACAGTTTTGCAACAGGGCAGACTCTTTCATCTACTTTGCATGTTCTTCCACCACAAGGAGGCCCATTATATTATTCAACCTACATTATATAGGCCCATTCCTCCGAGTTACAGCCTGCACAGAAGGAGGAATGGCCATTCAACTCATATTTTACTCAAAACCCTACTTTCCCTGTTTTAAACCAGTCAACAGCAAATACAATTAAAATGGACTTAATTCACAAGGATAACTCTCAAGAACCAATTCAAGACACAGAAAAAACAACCCTAAATCAAAATCCAAGCATTTATGATCAATCTCTGCTGTACGGACCCGTACACAACCAGGAAAAGTGAGAAAAAAATAGAAAATTACTGGAAAATAGCACTTTGTATTAATTTTCTCTTTTCAAAAATACTTTCATCACCCTGCTCGAGCCTTCAAGAGGCAATTTAAACATTTTTGAAATCAAAACTACCAAGAAAATGCCTAAAACTGACCAAAACTGTCTTAACCCCCTCAAATTCCCCATTTTGCACTTTTTTTGACAATTCACTTTGTTTGAATTAAACTAATATTTTCACCCCAAATACATTAAAGTGGTCTTATTAGACCTTATTAACAACTCACCCCCCTTATTCCTAGACCAACCTACACTTGATAAGATTTTACAATCATGTGTTTTAGGTGCTCCTGCACCAACCTTACTCCGTTGGGTCCCCAGTTTGACCTTGGCATTGAGAACTTCATGGATGGAGAGCTCACACTTGGAAACTTATGTTTATTTCAACATTGTATATAGTAAAATTTGTATTGTAAAAACATCCGTCAAATGTTGTGAGGTGAACACTTGTAATTGTAATCGTAATTATTATTGAATTACCTCATCAGATGGATAAGTATTGTATATCTTATCAAATGCAATGAATGAAACATGTTTGTACCTTATATTATCTTTCATGGAGTATTAAATGAAATTGAATGTTGTGCAATGTTTATCTTTATGTTATTTATTAATTTGTGCAATGCGAAATAGTTAAGTCGCTTATGGAAACTCAAAGTAGTGTATCATCTCGTAACTTAATGAATATATGCAATTAATTAACTTGATATTAATACTTTAAAAAAAATTATTACACTTTTATTACACAATTGCAACATTCTTAGGTTATTAAGACGGGGCATTACAGATTGGTATCAGAGCAAAGGCTTACAAACACTGGATGCTCTAGGTAATCACGAGCCCATTAGGTTGACCTAGTACATAGTGTTGCAACTGTTAGCCTTGGTTGAATAGTATTTAAGACTCGTTATTGTTATGTGTAGGAACATGCCTAGGTGAGGAGGAAGAGGTCATGGTAGAGGTCAAGGTGGAGGCTGAGGGCCAATCCCTCAGGTTACTCCCCCTCCGAGCCCTCATCACAGTGATCAGGTAGAACAGTTGGGTCAGAGAAATGAGGGATAGAATCCTGAACAGTCAATAGTAGAGGGTTCTCAGATACATCCATTATTAGAGGAGGTCCTAGCTCATCTTGGACCTAGACAGGTAGATGAGCAGGGGGTTGTCAGAGAGAGAGATAGATCCCCTAGGAGAGTAGATGACACAGCACATCAGGATTCTATTATTGTAGGACACATGAGGGATTTACTGAGGGCACGCCCTCCTACCTTTGATGGTGTGGGAGGTGGCTTAGAGGTAGAGACCTAGCTACTGGATTTGGGTAGATGTTTCACCATGCACCCTTATGGTAGCAATACCCATGCTAGATGCACTATTATGCACTTGAGAGGATTCATCTCTACTTGGTGGCGCCTAGAGGAGCAGAAGCTCCACTTGGATATTGGTTCTATGTCTTGGGGGATGTTTCTCGAGAGGTTTAGAGCATGGTTCCTGTCGGAACACTAGAGGCAGTGTAGGGCTGATGAGTTCCATGATCTACGTCAGTTGGCTCTTTCTATAGAGCAATATGAACGTAGGTTCTATGAACTCAAGCAATATACTGGTATTGGTGATGATGAGCCTATGCTAGTACAACACTTCATTAGGGGTTTAAACGCCTGCAAAAGTGGTGGTGTCCGAGTCTTTGAGCCAAAGACTATGGAAGTTGCGGTGGAGAAGGCTCACATTATAGAGAAGAACCTTATTATGGCTTTAGGTGGGCACACAGGAGTGCAGATTGGCAGTGCTCCTGCAGTAGGTTTTAGTCCACGGGGTGGACAGGCACAGATAGGTGGTTCCTCTAGGAACCAACAGATACCCACAAAGGGTGGGCAGCAACAACAACAATGAACACCTCAAAAGAACAATAACCCACAACCACAACAAGGAAATAGCCCTCAAATAGGAAAGGGTCGTAACTGGTGGCGCAACAAGCATAATAGGAAGGATCAATCTGTGCAGAGTGCTCAGTCTACTATCAGTAGGGGTAGTTTCCAGCAATCCAATGCACCTTCGGGTGGTAGAGGATTTGGTAGAGGCACAGGTACAGGTTGTTACTCATGTGGGCAGCAGGGACACATAGCTAGACAGTGTCTGATGAGAGGTTCTACTGGTTTTGGGCCTCGACATAGAGTTTCAGAGCCTACAGTGGGTGATGCAGGTCAATCACATACAGTATATGCTGCGGTTAATGACCGCCAAG
>VDFB02009514.1:0-45977 GCA_007258455.2 Sequoia sempervirens | reverse complement strand
CATCCAAATCAAAAGGAGACTATTCATGGCACAATCCTCTTGACACAGGAAAACCAAGATATTTTTCAAACAAAAATTGAAAAACAGATACAAGAAATAGGTGATATTGAGATGGCCACTTTAAACAGAAAAACAATAAGCAGTGACAAACTGACGTCAATAATCCACAAATCTCTTAGTTTGTGCAAAAGGTCTAGACCTAAGAGAGGCAACAAAAATAGCTTTCTGGTGAATTTGTGGTATGATGAAGAATGCAAGGCAGCCAAAAGAATAGCCAAAATTGAGGGAAATAAAAAGGAATATGAAAATCTAGTGAGACGAAAAAAAGAGGATTGTATGCAAATAAGACGGAAGGAGCTGATTTTTATGGGTAGGCACAACCCGAGAGTGTTCTGGAAAGAATTAAAACAAAAAAACACAATCAAAGTGAACAATATCATAGATTCACAATGGCTGGAATATGCAAAACTATTATATGAGAGAGTGCAAGACTAAGACGTCCCTCCTATGATTAATTAGAGCGCTAAACTCTTCTCCACAAAAGACATCAAAGAAGGATTCAAAAGGCTTGCAGTGGGCAAAGCACGTGACATAGATGGCTTACAATCAAAATATATAAAATGGGGTGTAGAAGGCCTCACACCAAACGTCAAAAAAATATTCAATGGGGTTATTTAGAATGGTTTTTTGGCAAATTGGATGACCAATGTCATCATCCCCTTGCACAAAAGTGGAGATATCAACAACCCCTCAAATTATCGCACTATAATGATTAACCTACTCTTCGGAAAACTCTTTGGGAGCATGGTAGAGTGTCGAATTAGTATTTGGTTAGAAAAAGAAGGAAAGAGGGCAAAAGGTCAAGTGAGCTTTAGACTAAAACATTCTACCATCGATCACTGCACTACCCTTAGACACTTGATTGAGAAGGTTTGGGATAGATAGGGTGGAGAGGTCTTTTGTTGCTTTGTAGACTTCAAGAAAGCGTTTAACACTGTTCCTAGAAGCAAATTATGGTCTAGAATGGAAGAGCTGGGAATTCCAAAAAAGTATAGGGCTGTTGTTCATAGGTAGTATGATTATGTTCTAGCCAAAATCATAACTAAGCAAGGAATATCATAATGTTTTGGAAGTGACATTGGGGTCAAGCATGGCTGCCCTCTTTCACCTACGTTATTTGGGTTGTACATTGACAAATTAGAGGAGCAGATAGATAAATTTGGTGGGGAGGGAGTTCAATTGACCAATTATGTAATAAAGTTGCTTCTATATGCTGATGATCTTATTCTAATGGCAAAAACAACACAAGATTTGAGGGATCATTTGAAAGCTCTGGAGTTATTTTGTCAAGAGGTTGGGATGCAGGTGAACACTAGGAAAACTAAGGTTATGATATTTACCTTTAAGAAAAAGAAGGAAGATATGGAATTTGTCTTCAAAGGCAGTCCCTTACAGGAGGTTAACAATTATAAATACCTTGGCCTTGATTTTCACAATAAACTTAGCTGGGAGACATGTAGAGCAGAAAGGATACAAGGTGGATGGAAAACTTTATACTCTTTGCAAAATAGATGTAGGAGAGCTAAATTATGGGACTGGAAAACTAAAAAAACTCTGTTTGGGATGTTAGTGGTGCCGGTGTTCTATATGGGTGTGAAGTTTGGGGTGGCAATACTTCAGCAATGAAGCGGAGACAAATAGAAAGATTACAAAAACATCTAATCACAAGCAGCCTCAAAATAAAATTGTTGGTTCCCTATGAGATTGTACTAGTTGAAGCTGGGGCCTTACATGTGGAGTCATCAGCTACGATTCAATTACTATGTTATGTAAAGATACTAGAGAAAATGGAGATGTCCCGTTGGCCCAAAATGGCAGCAGAAGAGAAATTAAATAGAAGGAAGAGTGCGTGGATGAAGCAAAATAACATTCGGGCAATCAAAATGTATGTGCAAGAAAAAGTAGAAGGCATGTGGGCAAGGGAGTTATCGAGGAAAAGAGAATATTACATCAAGCACTTCAATCCTTCGTATGACCATACTGAAAAGAATTATATAGGAGCAGAAATAAAACGGAAAGCAAAAATGCTAATAGCTCAACTAAGACCTAGTTCGCACCAACTTAGGTGTGAAACTGGAAGGTGGATGTCACCTAAAAAAGAGTGGGAAGATAGGATATGTAGGTTTTGTACTTTAGGGCTAGTAGAGACAGAATGGCATTACATCATGGAATGTGTAGCTTATATGGATATTCCGATCAATTATATCGAGATTCTAAATGTGGACACCTTATGCAGCTTGTTTGAGGTAGAGAAAATAGTGAAAAGTGCTGATTAATTGATTAAAATACATAGCAGAAGATCTAAGATCCAAAAGGAAAGGGAGCTCAAGTAATTGCTGGCTGGTGGTTAGTTCTGTCGTGGGCTGTTGTGGTGTTCTGTTCTGTTGGTGATCCATGGGTCCGATAGGCTGTTTGGCCTTGTGGACATTATTAAAAGTCTTCATTCATTCATTCCAATATCTGAATTTTGAACATTCCCCAGCTGTCTTCAAGTCTTCAAAAAAGTCCTTGCATTTATAAGATATATATTGATATCTACTAAAAATCACTATTACTGGTGTCTCTGCAAACGGTCTTATCAATGAACTTCCTCTACCTTGTATAATAGAATTTGCAAGTTCAAGACTAGCAAACACACACCGCCTTTTGAGAAAAATTCTAAGTTTAGGTGCAGATTGAACACACATTGACTGTATATACTATAAACACTCTTTGAAACAGTTTTGGCAGGCATTTTAGTATGCATATTGGAAACAGTAAGCTTCATTTTACTAATCATAATGGATACTCCAAGTTTATCATGGTTAACCAGAGAATCATATTATAGGGGAATGTTTTGCTCAACTTCAAAATGCATATATAAATGCGAATTGTTCACCACCCATTTCTTAGTCCTCCACAAATTCTCAATGTACCAAACGGCAAATTCTGAAGCTGTTGAGCTATAAAACAGGTGAGCCAGGATAAATCAAACCATCATCTTGGCAAAATTATGTAGGAATGTTCAAGTTGTTGCAGCCTTCAAATTCTGATGATTTTGTCATTGTAAAATTGTTCAATAACTTTTCGTTTCAACTTGGGTGTAATACAAACTTTCTCTACTAACTCTCCTTCATTCAGTAAATTGAGATTCACAAAAATCGTTAGGTTCATTGGTAATCACCACTTAATCATGATTCATCATAATTCAAAACCTTTGTTTTTGAATATAGTAGATTTTGAAGTCTCCATGAGCATTTCCTTATTATAATGGAAGGAATGCATGAAGATTTTGTGCTCTAATCAGTCTTGTTAAAACTTTTCTTTGGTGATATGTTCAGGTTGGCACCACCCCTAACTCCGACATCCTATAACAATTAGACCTGATAAAATGTAGTCACAAAATTCCTAAGAGATCACTGTTAAATATCAAATTGTGTCCATTATTTGGTTTCATGGAATGTCATGCAAAATTTACAGATTTGTTGCTGGCTGGTCGGCTAACTAACTCGTTGCTATTTTGTGTACAATAATGATCAATGATTGGTTGGACTCTCTGATCACCAATCAGATAGTGTTATGCTTTGTTGATTTCTCTATATTGTCACCTGCAATCAATCTATATTGTCTTCTGCCAGCTGGTTGAAGTTTCTTGTAAGTCAAAATCTCAATCCGCTGTGATCACTTGGGTTTCATTAGTGGAATGGTAAAATTTCATCTTAGATGAATTAATGAAGTCATTGTATCCTGTCCAATCACATTTTACAAATTTAATTACTCTTTTATATATTCTTTTGCTGATGTTGTGGGGTCCTATCCATTTTATCTCAAAATTTTCCACTTTCCTGTCCAGCTTCGTAAAGTACATGTAGACTAACATCCTAGTTTTTTAACATCAGTTTGGTTACGACCAAGATCTAAGATCTGGGCTATACCTCAACTAGACAGGTTAGAATTTGACCGCTTAATTGTAAATCTAGTGAGGTAGTGCCTTGAGTGGAAGAGGCATCAGATTTACAAGTAGAATCTTGATTGACTTAGATCTTGTACAGGCAGGACTGTAGTTGAAAAAATTGGCAAGTACTTGCCATAATCGTGAGTACTGGCAAGCATATCAGGCAGCCGAGTAATTTGCAGTATTACTTGGGGCTGAGTAATGTAGAAAACTCATGGAGAGTTATTCATGAAAAAATGCTAGTGTCGTAGGTAAACTTGGTGAAACTAGTGTGACTTGAGGGTTTAACTTGTCGGAAGTTTAAAAAAAGTCTATTTTCGTGACAAAAGTTTAATGCGATTGGTCTGAATGCTTTATCGTGATTGTTTAAAGTAAAAATGAGCCTGTCAGACATTACCCTTCCTTTTGCATGTCACCCACAATTGGAAATGAAGGTGGAAAATATAAATTGAAGCCCTTTCAGATAGAAAATAGGATGTAGGCTGCAAACATTCATTGCTGCATCTGTCATAATGTCCTAAATACAACTGCAAAAAAAATCTGTGTGCCTTTGTGACTCTTTCAGAGGCGTGTGATTTTACTTTGCCCTTGCCCATTTTTTCAACTATGATCTCAAATATGCACAGTGTTGTACCCCAAATTAAAATTTTTTGCTACACTTAGACATTTTGAAGAAATGAGTAAAAATCTTGTTAAATTTGTCAAAAAGGTCAAAATTTGGGTGTGCGTGTCTTGCATGAGGTTTAAAAATGTGAAATTTCCAAAATCTGACAATCTGGTCTGCTTTAGAGTGACCTAATCTACAAAACTCCGATCTCGCTTTTTCATCCCTACTTTTAGGAAAACTGCTAAAATTTTTTGGTTTCTTCGAACGGATATCCATTTAAAATTTTCAAAAATAGAAAATTTCTAAAAATATAAATTTTTTAAAAATAGAAAGTTGGTCCGTTAGGGTTCAAACTGATTTTGATTGGCTCAAAATACTTACTCATTAGGCTGGTGCAGTCAAAATCAAGAAACGATTAGTCTTGCCCTAATGGGTCTATTTTGCTTTTTCAATTTCAAAAAGCATTTCGGGAGCTTCAAAAGTCATCAATGGAGGTCAATCAGCTACCAGGTGCTAGATCCAACACGCAAGCACTAAACAGAAGATGGGATGGCGAACATGCACGAAGAACAAAGAATGAAGGTGAAATCTGTGAAAATTTGGCTAAGTCTGCTTGACATGGGCACCCCAGGTGAAGAAGAGCGCCCATCTTTTTAGGGCATCAGATGATCGAATTTGGGTTCGAGCTCTCAGGCAAAGTTATTCAGAATCCTCCCAGCTCTACAACGAATCCAGCATTGTAGTCACCAGATCATCCAGTCACCTGGAATTTTAAGGTCAAACGAAGAAGTTTCAAACAAAAGACAATGAAAATCATGAAAATGTTGAAAAATATTCTAAGTTTGGAGCAAATGGGCGCCCCTGAAGGAGATAGTCGCCCAAGTTTTTGAGTGTTCAAATGGATCATTTTGCCAGTGAGGCTCCCAGGATGACTTCTTCAGAGTTGATTAGGCTTTCCAACGAGACCTTCAACACGTCAAACGGAGTCGGTAGTCGCCAGATGCAACTGGAAGAACAAAGGTTCCGATGAGAGCCAGAGTCAAGAGCAAGAAGAAAACATAGAGAAATTGGCCCACTCTGGTGAGGTTGGGCGCCCCAGCATCAAATTTAACTTTTTGATGAAGTAGCTCCCAGAAGACCCCCTATTGGAATCTTCTTAGCTTCGCAACGACCCCAACCATCAGTCAGTCCGATGCTTGGATCTCTAGATTCGATAGGATCATCTGTAGAAGAGTTAATGAAGAAACAAGAAAATTTTCTAAGTATGGTCAATTTGGGTGCCCTTGGAGAAGAAGGGTGCCCAAGGTTTTGGAGCTCTAAATGATAGAATTTGCAGATACAGCATCTTAGATCACCTCATCGGTTTCAGTTGAGCTATCCAATGAAGCTGTCAGCCAGTCAGTCGGATCAGCGTAGCTCCTAGAGTCAAGATTTCATCAAAAGATCAAAGGGAAAAGGAAGAACTTGAAAATCATAAAAATGACTAACTTTGAAGCAAGTTGGCGCCCCTGGTGAAGAAGGGCACCCAAATTTACTTGCCTTAGTCAAATTTTCAAAAGTTTCAAAGTTGCAAGATGAAGAGAATGTCCAAGTTCATTGAACCAGCTGATTTTAGGGTTTTGAAGATTAAAGCGAACCTATTTCAAACCCTAAAGTCTATTTAACACCACTCTTTCATGCAATTCTCATCATTTTTGCAGGTGGCGTCCCAAGGAGAAGAGTGGAGCAGCAAGTTTGAAGAAATTTTTCAAGATTCAAGAACTCAAGTTTGCTGATTCTTCATCAAATTTTCAGACCAGCAATATAAACCCTTGCTTTTTCATGCTTTTTCCATCTAGAAGATCAGATTTTTCAGGGAGAAGATCAAGGATTTCAATTTTCAGCCTTCTGGGTCTACTCAACTCATTCTTTTGAAGAATTTTCAAGAAATTTTCTCAAGTTG
This sequence comes from Sequoia sempervirens, assembly GCA_007258455.2. NCBI lineage: Eukaryota > Viridiplantae > Streptophyta > Pinopsida > Cupressales > Cupressaceae > Sequoia > Sequoia sempervirens. The sequence goes on along the minus strand of VDFB02009514.1, from coordinate 39,434 downwards.
CAGCAGCTGCTTTGTTTTCTTTGCATGTTAGTGAAATCTTCAGTGTTTTAAAAATTTGATGATTTGGGTCCTCTCAAAACAGTCTTTTGAAGAAAACCCATATCATAGCTTTTTTCAAGAAAATTTCAAATTCTAGGGTTGGCTGCTTTTTCAATCAGCCATCAGTGTTTTTCAAATATAATCAACTGGGTCCATTTCTAATTGCATTATGAACAAAACCCAGGTGCTAGCTTTTTCGGTGAAAAATTGAAGAAATTAGGGTTTGCTGCTTTTTCAGTCTAAATTCAAAATTTTCAAAAACGGGTGATCTGGGTTGTTTTGCAACGAAATTCTGAGCAAAACCCATATCTCATTGGCCGTTGGAGGAAGGAAAACCAGCATTCTAAAAATAGTAAGTTGCTCAAAACTTGTCTAAACCTAGGCGAGTTTACAGTCATTCTTCAAATTTTTCAGAATGGAGTACACTCCCAATGATTTCAAGGTCGAATCAGCTCCCTACCATGATTTCATCAAAATAGCTGAGACAGACTTGCATCACATCAAGCCGATGTTCAACCTACATGCATTCGAGAGTGCAAGTAACACTGCAATCAGAAACCTAGGGCACTCTGGACTTCTTGCAGCAACGTCCATTCCTATTTCAATTCAGAGTCTTGAATTTGTAATCACTTGCATAAAGCATTACAATCCGACAACTCGGGAGATCCAGTCAATAGATTGCAAATTGATCTGCAGTTTGAAACTTGATGTGATTGAGAAATGCTTCTCAATTCCCCCTTGGCCTGAAAGTGTCACTATCTCAAAGGGCGAATCTGAAAAGATATGGGAGATGCATAAGGACAAATACAACAAGAAGATTGCACTGAAGTGGATAAAAAAAAAACATAACTCTGCCAAATCACATTTCCATGATGTCAGCAAAGTTTGAAAAGGTGGCCAATGAGGTTGAAGATTTCCTAAGATCAATTGCAGATGGAGAGGATATCTTAGAAAAGCGCAACTTTGCTATTAATGGTATAGATGCACTGAATCGAGACACAATTTCCAGCTTTCTAGCAGATGTGGTTGAAATCTAAAGCTGCTTTCTTCGAGAAGCTTTCTTCCAGCTTTCTTTCTATTCTTGGAGCAATTCTTATCCATTCTTCGAAGAAGAGAAAGAAGATAAATTGTAATAGTTGGCAGTCCTTGCTTTTTCTGCTTTCTTAGGTGTTAGTTGTTATCTTCTTTCTAGATTTAGAAATAAAGTTTGCTTGCTGGGCAAGCCCTAGATTGTAAAAGCAAGGAGATTTTACGGTTCCCTACTCCTCTGCTTGCCTATAAATAAGAGCTTTTGCTCATTAGTTTTCTTTAACCATGCTAGTAATAACAAAACGTTGAGCCTAAGTGCCTTCTATTTGTTATTTAGTGTTGTTCAATTGTGTTTATGATAGCGAATTGTTGAGTCTCTTTTAGCCAACAAGTAGTTGTTGTAATTTTTGTTCTCTTTGTGTAAGAGCAACTTTTTAGCTGCAATTTCTTGTTCTGTGCATGTATTTAGTGTAATCTTTGTTCTAAAAGTTTGAGAAATAAAATCATGAGCCTCCTTTGCCTTGGTATGACGTCTCAGATTTCCGTTTATTGTGTTATGCTTTTATGAACTTAATTTCAACTTACATTGAAAGTAAGTAGGTGTATGTTGGGAAAGAGTTTATTGAAGCACTTTGTCAGAGAATCAACCTTGTTCATTTCTAATTCTCTTGTTCTGCGTATTACTTGAGATATTAGAAACGTCTTTAGCTTAAGTTAGTTGTAGTTGGAATTTTTAATCAGAAAATCTCAGCTGCGGCGTTTGTGTTTTATAAACCTTGTGCTCTAGCTGAAACAAAAAGATAGGCGAATTAGTTTTAATTTACTTTCTTTCACACCATCAGCAAGAGGGAGCTTCCCCTCCTAATTTGAAGAGCAGTTTTACTGTGCATAGCTGTCCGTTTCAAATTCACATTCCAGAGGTGCGAATTTAAACGCCAACACACAACACCATATTTTGATTCTATTTTAGGTTTTAGCAATACTCAGTTGCATGCAGCAACTGAATATATCCTCAAACAAGACAAAATCTTTACAACTAAATCTGAGTATTATTTATTGTTGTAACTAAGTTGCCGGTCTTGGTATAGGTTTGGGTTTTGGGTATGTCATGTCTCTGAAAAGACATTAAGAAATAAATCAATAAAAATAAACAACAATTTGAAAAGAAATAATAAATGATATATCCATATGCATTTCATATTATATACATTTAGCGGTATATATGTAAAACATGAGTATTTATTAAAAGGCATTATAAGACTAACTAATCGACTAAGTGTAATTGGTTTACCATTGATTGCTCCCCTTAAGGAAACTAATGATTAAAGCATCCTTAAATTAATCGCTGGCATTAGAATATGAAATGATGCTTCCCATCATAAGATGAGGCTTAGGATGGAGGGATACGAACCTTCACAAACATAGATATAGAGCAAGTAAGCCGGTCACGAGGGAACCATTGTGAGGAGGAGATTGATAAAGAAGGAAACGGGAAGACATAGCAGATCAGGTGATGTATTTCACTTAGTCATTAACATCTTAATCTCCAAATCAGAACCATTAAATCAGTAACGATAGGTATATCAGATTGCTGATTCATATTTGTATTTCTTAACTCATACTGGCTGCCTCCTACGATCTGCTGTATACATGCAAACTGACTGTCCTCGTCAGGCAAGCATAGTATTCAAATTATATGAAACAATACCTGGTTTGATTTCTTATCAGTCTGCGATTCTGACCCTTGCATAATTCAATTGGACAAATACTAACTAATTCATGCAGGCATCACTTACAGTTAATTCAAGGCAAATAATCTAGATACTTATTTAGATGCAAATCTGATTGTATTTCTGATTTTCGTATCTGCTTGGTTGCATTCAATAAAGAAATATCTATCTGCTCATTGTTATTATCTTATCAGCAAATGCATTTCAGCTTGTGTTGTCTGACTGTCAATAGTAAGTCATAAGAAGGTTAATAATATGCTTGTGTAAATGCTTCTCTATTATTACCGATTAAATGTACGTATAAACTGGCTATTGTCTTAAATCTGATTGTAAGTAAGATAACCTGCATAATATTGACATTATCATTCTAGAATTGGGTCTTGTTATTGAATTGAAGTAAGGATATGTGCTAGTATATGCTGATTGCCTAAAGATTGTTTGAGTGTATGAAAACTTGCTCAGGAGGAAGGGCCTGAGAAAAGTGGTGCCTAGAAACCCCACCTAAGATCTGCCCAATCCTAAGGCAAGGATGGGCCATGGATGAGTGGAAGTTCCACTTAAGATCTGCCCAATCCAAAGGCAGGGATGGGCCATGGATGGGTGGGGGTCCCACTCAAGTCCGCTTGGACCAAGAAAGGAATGGGCCATGGAGGGGTGGTAGGGTTAGGGTCCCACTCAAGTCCACCCTGACCAAGAAAGGAATGGGCCATGGAGGGGTGGTAGGCTTAGGGTCCCACTCAAGTCCGCCTGGACTAAGGAAGGGATGGGTCATGGAGGGGTGGTAGGACTAAACCGCTTATAAGCTCTGTTAGCTTCCTCTAGTAGGCGAAGTGTTTTTCTTTGTACACAATAGTTGCATTTGTGATGATTTCTATAATTGGATACCATGATGTTAATGCTAATAGATGTGTGTATGTGTGGAAATTTTGTCCATATGTGGAATGTAGGTTTTAGCCAGGAATACCCCGTTGAAGAGTTATCCAATTGACGAAGTGAAAAAACCCTAAACCTAATCAACAAGCGAATTCTAGGGCAAAGTAGGACAAGGGACATTACATGGTATTCTTGTATGGCATTTTCCTCCCTTGGGTACATGTATGAGCATACGTATATATTAACAATTTAAAAATTATAAAAACAATAATACTCATAATTGCCAATAAACAAAATCTTTAAATGCCTCATAATTTGCCAAACGGAAATTACTTTGTCAAATGTCAATACAAAATGAAAATTACAATCAATATTCAATATTTTTCATATTGCTATTCATGGAGGGTATCAAAGTCAACGTTTAATTTAATTACATTTGAATGGCAATTAGTTTTTGTACCAATCCAACTTGCCATATCATATATAGAAGCATCTATAGAGACTTTGGCGAGTTGTGTGATTGTAGTGTCTAAGTTGGCACACTCAGAAGTTAGATCTCAATTCCTCATCACCCTCTCATTCTAATCAGGTCTTTTATGTGACAAGAGATGCAATTTGAAGTGCAAAAAGACCAAATACCCATCTTTTTTGGCACCCAAAATTGGTTGCACTTAACTGAGTGGATAAAGCAGAATTTATTCCAATTCCATTTAGTTGAAGAATTTGCAACCTGTTGAATTTGCATACAACATTTACAATTACAAAACAAAAGTCATAAATTATAATATATATCATTGAATGAAAAATGAGAAAGTTAAAAAATAAAAAAGATGCATACTTGATAGATAATTTTTATGACAAGAGGTTGCAAGTAAATAGAGCATTAGCCATGTATGTACTAGCATTCATGAACACCTTTTCTATACTTGTCTCAAAGAGTGCAAACCTCGTGATTTTTTGAAGACATGAGGTCAAACTCACTGAAGACAACACTCTGTATATCTAAATTTGGGAATATTCTTTTGAATGTGGTCTTGTGGCCAATAACCACTTTTTCATCTTTATATGTTGCCACTCTCCTTAGCAAAACAAATATTTTTGGGCTATAATATTTCGGAGATAAAGCAATGCTAGGAGATGTAAGGGCATGGTCATCAAGTTCTAACAATCAACAATGATCTTTGGCACCCTTTTGAAAAATGTTTATGTGTGGTCATACTCCTTGGCTTCTAGCAAGATCCTTATATTTTCAACCATGTAGTCCATGCCATTAGAAATTTCACCCAAATATGGGTGATCTATATCAGCATACCTAATCATACTAATGATGGGCTTAGTGAAACTCAAAACATATTCCACACAAGCCTACCACTCATCATCTAGGATCAATGCTTTGATTTTTCGGGCTCTCTTTGTATTTGATTGTCTCCATATACTCTAAAGAGAGTTGATGACCATAATGCACAATGCATCTCACATCTTCACAAGTCCTCTTAAGACAATTATGTGATGCAAATCGGGTTTCAATAACGTAACATGGTGTAAAAAATAAATCATATTAAAATATTAAAAGTAGATGACATGTCACATATCAACAATTAAAAAATTAAGAAGTATATTAAAAAATAAAATTTGAATTACCTTCAACAACTCCAAGTTGGAGAAGGTCATGAAGATGGCTTGTGACATGATGATTTGTTACAAACATTTGGATCTCCTCAACCTTCGTGTAGATTTCTTTGATCCACTCAATTTCTGTAACAATCTTTTGCTATATCAAGTGAGTGTACAACACATGGTGTCCAAAATATATACCCATATGTACTCTCCACTATTGCACCAATTGACCTAGGGTTTTTAGTGTTGTTAGTTATGACTTGGAAAATGTTTTTGGGGCCCATCCTTTCAATGGATTGTATGAGGATATTGGCAATGAAAGTTGCATCCTTCACTTGCCTCTCACAATTTATTGCCTTCAAAAACATCATCCCTTTAGGGGACACTAGAATGACATTGATTAGTGGTCTATTTTTGCAATATTTCCATCCATCAATGATGGATGCACTTGTTTTTGGCCATGTATTCTAGATTGCTCTCACTGATGCCTCTATGAAAGTTTTCTCCTTGGCCTCTAAGGTGGTGCACACCTTTTCATAGCCAATACTAATGTTACAACAAGTGCAATAGTAGTTGCTATCACCATATCTTGTCAACATGGTGATCTAATAAGGTTGAAGGTAAGCCCATTGCTATAATTGCAATAGGCAATACTCCCATTTGCAACTTCCCTCATGTCATTCTTGAAGGCCTTTTCCGATGGGCCTCGTTTACATGAAGGAAAGGGGTATTCTCTACTTGGGAAGATGGTGGCATGAAATGATGTGGGCTAGCCGATTGTAATAAGCCACTAGGAGGTTTTTGTAATCCTTTCTTAGAAAGAGGATGTGCTTGTTCTTTTGATCTATTTCTTATTATGTTGGCATCCTCTTGCCCATTATTTGTTGTTGTTTGTAATGTCCCCTTTTTGGTATACTTAGAATTCTGCCCTAAAATCACAATTTCCAAGTAAGAGGTATATTTTATTAAAGTACAATTTCTAGTTTAATCCTGCAAGAATGTTAGCCAATCATTCATAATATAATATAATTAACCGATCATCTGTATTGTTACATCTACTACATTATTTGACATATATATATAGTGAGCTAGATGGGTAACTCACAATGCTGATCCTAAATTATTATCCTCTCAATAATCAACCATCGAGGTAGAAGAGAAGGAACCTCAATTGGGTGCTAGGAGTCTTCCCTACTTCTAAGCCCAAGGGTGGATATTTAACCCCCTTGTTTACTTAGCAAGGAATCTCTCCCCCGCTTCATGTACTTCCAACTCTTGTTCCCATGAACGAATTATTGAGGCATTAATAATTTAGATTGTTAATGCAATATGGATTACAACTCCTATTATATGGAATACATGGGGTCAATATATTCAAACATATACATTAAATAGCATACCAATGTCTATGAACTATGTTACTGTTATAATCACAGAGTGCAGATAACTGTTAATGCAAATAATTATTCTAGGTGTTCTGCTGTAGATATCAGCCTGCAGATATGTCTTCAATCCTCTTATGACTTGTGATTTCTCCACAATCAACCATCATAGAGGTTGGAAGGGAAATTGCAATAGGGTGCCCGGAAATCCCCCTATCTAAGCCCAAGAGCAGACAATCACCCTCTTGGCCACAAGTGGCAGGCACATTGGACATCCAATATGTGGTGGTCTACTTAGATGGTGATCTCATATCTGCTCCCCTTCCTTGCATTTCCACTTCTCCTCCATATGATTGCTTAGTGTAAATCAAACGAATCAGAATCTATTAACCACATTTATTTTAATGAATCATAATTACTTATAAGACTCAATAATTGTTGCAAGCATCATTATTGCATAATCAAATATAATACATATATTCATATAAATATAATCTATAATTATTACTAATTAGTTTCTAAACTTACAATAATCACCCTTGCATATACATGTTATCTATATACATATTTACTTATCCATGTATATATATATACATACACATATACAGTTTTAATTACATTTGCTGATCTCTCCATATCAGACTTATTCATTTCATTTCCTGATGGTTCTGTTCTCCTCTTTATTCCTTTTATACCATGTAAAATCCCCAAGAGGGGCGACCATATGGAGGGAGATAACCTTATGAAGAGGGGCGTCCCTTTACTAATCCCCCGATGCCTTTTTGCCTTCACTAATCTTTAATTATTACTGCCTTTTTCTGAATCATTGCCTTTTTAGTTATTTCATTATAAATAATACTGTTTGCTCATTAATCACTGCCCTCCTTTAATCTCTGCACTTCATTTCCAATAATATACATATTATATATATATATATGTTGTTTCTTAATATATTTATTTTAATATTAGTTTTATATATATTTTAATATTTATATTATAATGGCTATAATTAAAATAATATTTAAATTGTTATTATTTATATTTATAATTTTAATATTTATATGGTTATTTATTTCAACGCTTGGTTTATGTGCCAGCTCTCTGGGGTTTAGCAATTAGAATTTCCAAATCATTTATGCAATGAGTTTAGTTGGTAGAGTCGGAAGGAATTTAAATAATGCTATCAATGATTGAATATAGTAGATGCAGTTATAAGCACATGCAGTGTATAAAAAATTCACTTTAATCCCTAGAACTGATCAAAATTCTTAATTAAACTGACAAAGACCAAATGATAGATGGCCAAGTGAGCTGATGAATGCATTTCAGATGTTAGTCGTAACAAAAATCAAGAGAATGGGCACAGATGGGTTGGTTAAATAGGATGAGATACTTCATCTGTAGTGCAATTTCCACATTCTGGGAATAATGGATGGGATGTTGTAGATTGTATAACATTTCAGTTTATAGTATTGTGATCAAAAGTTGATCATGAGCAAGACTAATTAGATACCCTAAGAGTAAACTTAGCAATGGAATGGGGACCAAAAGTGGTTGAGGGAGATGGTCTCCTCTTATTGTTAATTTGTGAAAAATTCTTGGTATGGTTCTATAGGAACATATAAGGTGGATGGGTATATTTATAAGGAGAAGATTTTGTCTGGGGAACTATTTGAATTATGTGTTCTGATTTCTGCAAAGGTAGTCACAGTAGATGCTTGATACACTAATATTGTTAATTTCTACTCTGTGTACATGTGGCCACCTTACATAATTATGTTAAGAAGTTGTTGAGAGTTGACTCTGCAATCAGCTTTGTGCAGAGTTTCATGTGACACACATTCATCTTTATTATTATCTTTTAGTAATCTTTCCAACTCACTCACTTTAGAAGCATTCCAACACCATGCACATACAGATTCTAGTAGAGCATGCACGATCCTCACATGTATCAATTTTTTAATTTCATACATGCATTACATGCCATATTGTATATTGCATGATTCTCATTCTTGTATATTTATAAACTATATGACATTTAATGATTGATATCACGTGATACTAACAGGAATTTCTCCACTTGTCACGTTTGAATGTTTTTTTGTCTGGGGTTTCTCTTGTGGTTTGTGCATTGTGCATTTATGCTAGTTTGTCTTTTGATTATCACATTTTCCTGTGGCTTGAAATACTTTTAAAATTTTACCAGGAAGTTGCCGTTAAGAAGTTTCTGGATCAGGATTTCTCAGGAGATGCACTAGAGCAATTTCGCAGTGAAGTAAGACTCACAAATCCTTCAAAATTCTCCTTTTCTTGAGTTTTCCACTAAGTGCTTTTGTAGTTTTGTGCATTCTCCGCATACTGCCATTCTTTTTTTTTATATATGATCTAGCAAAAAAGTAGTGAAGCTATTGATTTTTTAGATCTTGCAAATTTTGACATATCTCAGATTTTACCTTTGGATTTTAGGTGCGAATCATGCAAAGATTGCGCCACCCAAATATTGTTCTTTTTATGGGAGCTGTCACTCGGCCACCAAATCTGTCTATTTTAACTGAATTTCTTCCAAGGTTTGCTGTTATTATCGTAATGTGAACTGATTTGTGAAATGTTTAACGAATCTTTAGTTCAATGTACCTTCAAAAATATTCACATAAATGGCATTCCATCCCAATTTTGTGCTCAAAGAATCAGGTAGTTTCACTTATAGCATTTATTTACTGTCTGTTTAATGTGAAATTGAATATAACTTATATTGTTATTGTTTCTTGCTAATCCCTGTTGGGTCTGGGGTTCTTATCAAAATAGGCTATTGTAGTTTTCTGTGATTACAATAACTGAGTTTGGAGAGTCTCCTATAGTTTTTACTTTTGTGGTTACAATGTTTTCCTTGCTCTCTAAAGCCTTGCTCATTGTGTACTGTTAACGCAATTGAAGGTGAAAATATGAAAGCTATATGAAAATTGCCTATGCAGTTGTATCGAAGAATAACATGCTCTAAGTGTTCTCTTTTAATAAATAACATATGATGCAAAACTGAACAATTACTATACTATGTTCCAATTCCGAGTTTCTATGTATTCCATTGGCTTAAAATTGTCTAAAAAGACACAATTGGCATTAGTGCATGCTTCTCCTAAGCCCAACAAACCTACATGTTACGAACCGGATTCTGATTCGGGTCGGGTACTGACTGGAATACCCTGGCTGGCCCCTCGTACCTGTGGCATTTCTAGGATGCTTCAGACGCCAAATGCTGTTTGTATGCAGCAAAATTTAAAATAAATTACAAAACAATGTTGTTGAACAGATACTATAAATCATTTGTATTTGTCATTGAATAGTTATCAGTAGATTTTGCTTAAATTTTTAACAATTTTGTTTATTTGGGTAAAAATTATATATTTTCAATAATTTTATTTATTTTGGTATATGTATTGAATCCTAAATTTCCTCACCCCCTCCTCCCCCAAAAAGGAAAAACAAAAAATCATTGAATCCCTGCATCCAAACCCTATACCCATACCAATATCGGCAACTTAGGAAATAACACAACCTAGTGCTTCTGTTATAGCTCAATTGCTCAACTAAATACACAAGGGTATACACCACCAGGAAAAAATTTAGTGGAAATACTTTTGAAAGTATAGAACAGTTAATGAATCTTTCCTTTTCATCAGGAAATATAAATCAAGATTACCAAGACCTTGTGATTAATCATAATTTTACTAGCTCATGATTTCAAAACACTCCATTTTTAATTTTTTTTTTTTTTTTAATATTTGCATAGGGACATTACGGGGCTTAACATATTATTTCAGCGCCCCATTGATGAGATGAATTTAATTTTAGGATTATGTTGGTCGCCTTAATGCTTCTGGAAATTAGGACATAATGCAACCTAGTGTTTCCGTTATAGCTCAATTGCTCAACTAAATACACAAGGGGTGTACACCACCAGGAAAAAAAATAGTGGAAATATTTTTGAGAGTATAAAACGGTTCACGAATCTTTCCTTTTCATTAGGAAATATAAATCAAGATTACGATGACTTGTGATTAATCATAATTTTACTAGCTCATGATTTTGAAAAAATTCCATTTTTAATAAAAAAAATGAATTTTTAATATTTGCATAGGGACATTACTGGGCTAACATATTATTTGAATTTCAGCATGCCGTTGATGCGATGAATTTTATTTTAGGATTATAACAGTCACCTTAATGCTTCTGGAAATTTGAACTTGGGGCTCCTTTGTGAAAGTTCCCCATTGAACTTGGGGCTCCTTTGAAATTATAGATTTTTTCCCAGTTATTTTCTCCCAAAATTTCCCCAGCTATGTTTTTGGGTTCCTTGTTATTTAATCATCACATATGATTTTGTGAACCTTGATATATACTAATATTTGAGAAGTAAATTTATGGCTAATTCTTGTAAATTTTGGTGAGTACAGTCAGTTAGTTTACTTCCATACAAACAAATCGGCTAATTTTACCAATTAGCAAATCGATTTTTCAAAACAAATGTGAAAACTAGCTGATTAGCTTCAGAACTATTTGTCTAATTACTATTACCCCTCCCTCATTTTGGTACAAGGAAGTATTTCCTGGTTCAAAAATGGGTAACATGTAACAACATTGTGGGAGTGTTCTTTGAGTGTTTCCTAGAATTGCAATGGCTGGAATGCTTGTTAGCTGTTTCTTGTCCATTTCAGGCCAAAACAACATTGTGTCATGCCTACCTCCATAATGCAAATTATGTTATTGGTTTTGGAAATTTCATTTTCACTATTTTAGGTTTTTGCTGATTCACCCATTCTTTGGAGTTGCAATTATGGAATTTTGATCTACTTTTGTTCATTTTTGGAATGGAGATGGAGGTAATTTCCATTATTTTATCTTTTTAGTGTTCTCCAATTTTAGGGATGGGAACTTTTTTTCTGGATTTTGGGGATGGCATGGTGATGGCTCTTAAATACAAATAAATAAAATAGCGTAAATGAAAGAAAATAAATAAATTGACATGTTGGATTGAACCAATTTTGGTTGAGCTGGTAGATGGATTTAAGTTTAACAATCTATTCTCACAAAATTAATATTAAGGAAATTGAGCACATAAAGATTACCAAGATATTCACTAGCTAAATAAGAAGTGCAAGCTTTCTTATATAGGATTGCAATGAAGGTCAACAAACCACATTATGAATGTGGGATAAATAAAAAAAACGTACTAAAAGGAAATAAAACATAAAGTATTTCCTAAAGTTTGAATGATTTTATTAAAGCCTACAACTAATAGCTAATTGACCATTACTGAATAATAATTAATTTAACACTCTCCCTTAATGGTCAATCTACTAACTACACCAAGCTTATCCCAAAATTTTACAAATTTGTTAGGGCCCGAAGACTTGGTAAGAATTTTTGCAATTTCATCCTCTATTGGACAATACTACAACACAAAAGATCCATCTTCTACAAGTTGTCTGATGAAGTGACAATGTTTTTCCACATGTTTGTTACTTGTGGAAGATTGGATTCTTGGCAAGTTTGGGTGCTCCTTGATTGTCATAGAACAAGGATGTAGACTCAGTTTGTGACATCTTCATGTTTGAAAGAATCCTTCTGAGCTAAATTGTCTCACATATTGTTTTTATTGCTCGTCAATATTCTGCTTCACTCAAGAAAAGTGCATCTACAGGCTGTTTCTTGTTATGTGATTGCACCTATGCCAAGGCTGAAAACATATCTAAAAGTGGACATCCACAGAACTTGCTCAATCTGAATCTGTAAATCCACACAGCCTATCTTTGCTTTTGTTGTACAAAATGCCAAAGTCAAGTGTCTCTTTCACATATCTCAACACTCTTATTTTTCTTTGGTGCTGTCATGAATTTGGAAATGAAACTCACAACATAGCTCAAATCAAGTCAAGTGGCTATAAGATATAAAAGGCTCCCTACTAGTTGCTTGTAGGTAGACTCATAACTCTTTTAGAGTCAGTTTTGGCTGAAAGCTTTAGCCTTTTCTCTATGATTGTAAACAAGATTTTCCAATCTATCATTTTGAACTTGTCGAGCAAACTCTTGGCATATTTGGATTGTGCAAAAAAATGCTTCCACGTGTTTTCCAAACTTATATACCTAGGTAGTAATGTAAGAGGCCTAGATCATTACCTATGCTTTTGATGTACAGATTAGAATCTGAAGGACTTTGCTAGAATCCTTGTTCAATCAAATACCAATCAAACACCTGCCAATTTTGATGTATTGTGCCCTAGATGTCTACTTTAGACCATATAGAGCTTCCTTCAGTCGGCATACCAGATGCTCCTTCCCTATAACTTGAAAACCGTATGGTTGATAAATGTACTCTTCTTTCTCCAATTCTTCATTGAGGAGGGCACTCTTTACATTCATCTGATGGACTATCTAGCCAAACTAAGCTGCCATGTGTAGGACTAATTGGGTGGTGCTCATCTTTGTTATAGGAGCAAAGGTCTCCACATAGACAATGCCTTTTTTTGTGAGAACCCATTGGTAACCAACCGAGCTTTGTATTTGTTTAGTTGATCACCTGACTTGTACTTGACCTTGTACACTCATTTGCAGCCAATGGGTTTTTTCCTTGGTGGAAGATCATGAGATCCCAAATCATTTTTCATAAGAATTTCATGTTTGGTTGCCATGGCCTTTTCTCGTTCAGGTTTTCCTTTTGCCTTCTCAAACACCTATTGTTCATAAACTCCTTGAATGTTAGCCATTAGAGCAAAGTTGATTGTGTTCCTCTTGCTCTTGCCTCTTGATGATTGTCTCTTGATTATTTCACTTACCTGGAAATCTCTAATGGTGCTTTGCCACCACTTTGGTCTCTTCTCAGGATCCTCTTCATCCAAATCAATGTTGTCACCATGACTTGGGCTATCTATATTTCTGTCATCTGAATGCTTATTCAAGTTGTCAGCAATAGATTTTGGGACTGTTACTTGCTTGAGGGATTCCTCATGCTCATAATTCTCCCTCCATTCAGGTGGAGCTACCTGAAGTTGAACACTTGAATTCTTAGCCTTAATAGGTTGTTCTTGGTAATTTTGAATCAAACATGATATCTTGGTTGAAGCTCAATTGGTTGGTGTCAACATCAACCAAGCTATAGGCTTTATGAATGTTGTTGTACCCTATAATCATTAGTTTCCTACTCTTGGGATCTAACTTGGTTCTCTTATCCAAAATCTAGGCATTGGCTATGCAACCAAAGACTTAGGTGATCTACTTTGGGCTTCCTCCTAGACCAAGCTTCCTCTAGGGTCTTAATTATTGGGAACAAGCATTGCTGAGATGTCCTTAATGTTTTTTTCTAATTTATCATCTCACCATAGTTTATAAGACTAAAAATAGCCCCATTAACCAACAAGTCAGCAATTTATCAGCTTGTACATACATAAATTAAGATCACACATTTCGTATGGGACATTTGGTATGGTGGACCTCAAATTTTGAAAAGAGCAGGTAGCCAAAAAATGTTAAATTAGACAATAAAAAAAAATTATGATTAATGTTACCCGTTTTAAAAAAAAAAATATCACACTCAGAAAGTTTTTATTCAGTTAGGGGCTATGATGATGTCTGGTTGAAGCATCTTCATGCTCACCCATAATGCAAAATATCCCAGGACTGGGACTGAGTTCAGATATAGTAGTAGATAGGCATTTTTACAACCTTCTTTACACTTACAGCCAGGTAGGGATGGTCAGGGAAAATTCAGTTTTACACCACTTTAGCTCATGGACCTTAATTCAGTTTATTGGATTCAAATATCTTTTCGAAGTGCATAATCTTGCATAACTTCAGTCTTTCTTGTGGTTTTGCTTTAGACTTGTTTCAATTCTTGAATTTGATGTGACATGAAGGCTAACATTATCATTCCATGCAGAGGAAGCTTGTATAAACTACTTCACCGACCTAATATCCAGATTGATGAAAAACGCCGCCTACGGATGGCTCTTGATGTGGTAATGTTTTCATTTTTGTAAATCAAATTTCAAGTTGTGTTCCTACATAATGCTTTCAAAAAATGCTATGATAATGCTTTTTGTGTTGTTTAATCACTCTAGTTGAAGTGTATTTTAACAATCCATAAGAGTGGTTTGGAAGGCATTGAATATTAAATTAATGTACAGGCTAAGGGGATGAATTATCTGCATACTAGCAACCCAACCATTGTTCATCGAGATCTGAAATCCCCAAATCTTCTTGTTGACAAAAATTGGAATGTCAAGGTATGAGATCTCTTGATATATCTGAGTTAGTCATTATTTAGCAGTTCCTTATTCTTGTGTTCAGTAACATAGTCAACTTGAGTGTTCTTTTAAAAAGTTAAATAAAACCACATTGGATATATATGTTCATTCCTCTTTTCCTTTTTTATAACATCCAAATATAATTAGTTGTTAACCACAGTTATTTAGTTATAAATAAGAGATAAGTGAACTCTTTTAGAACATCCAAATATAACGAGTATGTTAACTACAGTTATTTAGTTATAAATCAGAGTTAGGTGAATCTTATTCACATGAAAATGATTTAGAGGAGTAATCAAGATGGGTAGATACAAGAAAATTAAAAGAAAGTGGTCCCAATAACATGTAGGGAAAAGGAAAGAAAGAAATTATATTAATGTCAACAAATGACCAAAGATAGATCAAAGGGACTAAAGTGTACAGCAGGTACAATAGCAAAGGACTAGGGTAAAAGGGGCCCTAGACACAAAGCAAAAATGAAAAAGCAAGAAATCGGAAAAAATATGCACATAGGTGTTAACCTAAAAGAGTAACCCCCATATGAGTACAATTATAAAGAGAGAAGGGGGTAAGATCCTGGAAGAAAGTAGGAACATATTAAGACCACCCAAATGGGGAAACACAATCTTAAGTGATGTATAGGGATGGTTGGAGGAGCCAATTATATTATCATCAATCACTTTAGGAGTACCGATGTAGAATTTGAGAATGCTTGTTGAGACAAGTATAGGGCAGAGGGGGTCAGGCTAGACAATCATAGGAGATTGACTAATCCATATGGTTTCTCCTAACATTTGAAGCTTGAGAATTGCTGGTAGTAGTAAAAATGTTGGTAATGTGAGCTCGCCCCTGAGATTTGTGTCATGGAAAATTGGTGTGAGAGGGTCCTCGATGTTCAGAAGAAAAAGTGCCATGATCATTAGAGTATGAACTGGGGTGCCAAGGAGCCTTGGCTGTGGTAGATCACGAAGATGAGTAGCACCTCATGGATATGTCTCTATCCATAGACAAATCAATAGTATCCAAAGAGTGCTTAATGCCTTCAGCATTTGTGATGGGTTGAAAGAATTAAGTAATTAATCTGTAGTTCTATGACCACCATGGAGAGATTTGTGCTTGAAGCTGGTGACCCCATGAAGAAAAAGGGCCTAGCACCTTTGATCAAGGTAACCGAAGGTGGATAGAGAACCATTAGAATTTCTATATAAACAAAAGTACCTCCCATGAATGTCATGGTAGACTAGACACTAGAAAATAAAATTCTCCTCAAACTCCACCTTCTGAAGAAAGGTGGCAAAATCTTTCTCTGTAAAATATGGGGGCTTGTCTCAATAGGAAGCTGATGGCAGCACACCCACAACTGGCCTAGGAGAATCCTCAAACCATGAGACCAATAGCTTACTATGCCAACATCTATCCCAAAAGCTATATCACAAAATTGGATAGCACAATGGAACTAATAAAACAAGTTTTGTAACTGATCCATAAGGATAATGAAAAAGGCAAATATGTAAATATATTTGTTAACAACTTAAACATTAAATTGAATTCATGGAAATATCTTCAATAAACATAGTCTGCATTTTGTAAGGTTGAATCCAATTGTGCGGGGCAAATTCACACCATCAGAAATGACCCAGGTTAAACCAGCACCTGAAGAATTGACCCCTCCCTAGCTATGCAAAACAGAATTTGAAATGAAAATGCAACTTATCTGCTTCCAGCCATGAGCAACAATAATAAATAGTGGTGGGGAAGTATGTTTTTACACAAGGGAAGTATGAAGGAAGGAAGTGGGGAAATATTTCCCTCGCTCAAAGTGTCAATAAGGTTTTATGGGACCAATAGCCTCTCTAATATGAGAGGTACAATCCATATGGATCATGAAAAATGGAAATATGTAAAAAAAATTGTGAATAGTAAATTGAATTTCTGAAAAGATCATGAACAAACATACTCTTTGGTTTGTGGAGTCAAATCTGATTGTGGGATAAATCTGCACCTGTGGAAATGACTCAGGTTGAACCAACACTTGTGGAAATGACTTAGATTGAACTGATAGTTGTGGAATCGACCCTCAACTATGCAAAATAGAATTCAAAATGAAAAGGCAACTTTTCCACTTCTAGCTTCCAAGGGATCCTTCTAGGGTCCAAGAGGGATTCTTCAATATGAACAACAATAATAAATAGAGGCAATAATGATCTGTCACTAAATCAACCACCAAATGCTCCCAGCTATGTGCTTGGGCTTCAAAAATTAGCATGACTTACTGATCCATGCCTAAAAATTGAAGCCAAACACCACCTGCCATCCGCAATATAAATAAGTGCAATTTTGCACTTAGATGCCTAATAGTGATTTTCAAGTCTGCCTATTGCTGGAATTGCTGTTCATAAAATTATTATCTTTGAAGTTGTTTCTGTTGTGAGTAAAGTGTGTTCAATATTTAAACAAGCTTTGTATTGTTGAAGTTATTGGAGAAAGTAAAGGTTTTGTACGCAATCCTTTGCATTTAATTTATTGTCCATGTTTATGTTCAACCAATCTCACCTCGATTCATTTATGATTTTCAACCTTTTTGTTTAATTGAAAATTATACACAATCCTTTGCATTTAATTTATAGTCCATGTTTATGTTCAACCAATCTCACCTCGATTCATTTATGATTTTCTACCTTTTTGTTTAATTGAAAATTATGAACATCCTTTAGTTGTGTGAGATTAGTTTTTGCAATAGATAAGCTTTTATACGTAACTTCATGTCTAGTGCAGATGTGCTGAAATCACTTTGTGCTCTAGATTAAGAAAACAAAAAGGTTACTTTTTGTTGAGTTTGTTTGTACCACATACTCAAAATCACCTTAGAATACATTGTAAAGATTGTGAATGGAAAGCACATATTGTCCAGTTTTAGGTTAGTTCTTATTTATGGAGTTTCTCTTTCTAATTTGAAGAACGGTTTGCATTTATTTTGTTTTGTGTTGCACTAAATGGTGCAAATTGAAATGCTATCAGTCCACACTTATCATAGTTAGCTCTCAAAACAAGTGCCTATATGTCATCTTATTCAGCCTTGGTAACTATAAGAATATGCCTGACTGACTATGGTGGCTGACATTTAACAATTGCTGCATTGAAACCCGTTGATCCTAGGCTCTGCTTTAGATCTCATCGTTGTCATTATCGTCATCAAACTTTGAAAGAAGTACTAATTATATGCCCTTGACTTTGGAAGGACTCTTGAGGAAGTCTTATAGCTTCCATGAGTGTCATGCCCCCTTTTTAGAACCAAAGAAATAATAATACTTTAAAGTGGGCCTCATCACTTTTGGCCACTTAATATTATTTAGGACCTATGTAATCTTTTAAAAAAAAAGGTGTTTTTACACTTTATTTAAATGTAAAGAAAAAAGGGGACCTATAGATGTAATTTAGAAAATATTTTTAAATACTTGGAGGGAAAAGTATTTAAAAAAAAACAAAAATAAATGGAGGGTCCAGAAAAGGCAACATAAAAAGAGGCTAATGGCACAAAGCAAATGATTGTTTATGTCCTTTTCATTTCTCTTTCCAGTTTTGGAGTTCAAAGCCTTCAAGGACAAAACCCTTGGTGTGCGGGTGATTGGAGGATGAAAGCTCTTTGGTTTCCATTGCGGGTTTGTGGATGACAACCCTCTCACTCATCAGAGGCAATACTACCCAGATATTGTGATTGTGGTGAAGTGATTTGGATTTGCAAGCAAATTTCTACATCCATGATTTTTGGAAGATTTCAAAATTTCTGTTTGGATTTTTGTGATTTTCAGATTGGGTTGACTTTTCATACTTAAGATTCCAATGCGTATGATCTCTTGAGGGAGATTTCAATATTGATTTATTCAAATTTGTATTTGGCACTGCCACATCATTATATTTGCTATATCAATCTGCTAATTTTATCTACCTTCTGTGAATTCATCATTAATTTATGTGTATTAATTGTTCGTATTTTACATAGTTGCCAGGAGAGTGGTACTGGTACTGGTATGGCTTTTTTTGAAAATAGGAGACGGGGGTACTTGGAGATGCCATCTTTTTTTAATATAAATAAAAATTAATAATTTATAGAAAATATCATGACATTGAACTTTCGAAACAAGAGCAGTAGTAAAGTTTCACAGGAGCCGCCAAATTTTCCGTTGGGAGATGTTGGGAGAATAGGAGACGGTGTGTCAAGTTTCCAAGCTGCTGGAGGTGTTTCCGGGGATGTCTCTGGTACTGGAGACACATACCAGTCTTTGAGACGCATCTTAGGGGGCAGGAGACGCGTCTCCTGGCAACAATGGTATTTTATTATTGCTGACTAAGTCCCATCACACCAATGTTTATGCCGTGATTATTGCATGAGGCTTCAATATTTAATCTCTGTGAATTCATTATCTTCTAATCATATTTGCTGGGTTTCAATGCTCACACTATGCTAGAAGAGATCCTACAGCCACAAAGAAATGGTTAGAAATTAGTTGCAGCAATCAAGGATATTCTTGCCGCATCCAGGGGGCAAGACCTGACATGTCTGCCACCTTAAACTCCAGCAGATGAGGTATTAAAAAGGTTTGCAACAACATATAAAAGGTAAAGGCTGCAAGTCTATTCAGATGAAATATTTTGTTGTGGGAAATATTCTGGGTCCCCTATTGCTACCATACCCTCAGAGGAGACAGATCATGACAAATGCCTACCGTACAGTCTCGCTAGGCATTATTATATTTGGTGGATATTCAGAAACCATCCTGTAGCTTTCGCAATTCCAAAGAAAACAAATATTTTAAATATAAAGTTGCTGCTGCGAATTCCTGTATCATGCTTCAAGTAGATATATAACAATAAAAGGTTAAATCATTCATTTCTGATGCTCAGAGGCTGTTATCAGTACATCAGCATTGTGTAAGTCCAAAATATTGGTAATTGCATATTCATGAAAAGTGGCATATGTCCAGATTGGTGCTAGGGTTTGGTAAATTTCAGCAGTAGCAGCACATTTGGTAAGTGCAGCATTAATCTTATTAGGGCTGTTATCCACGCTTGATAATTGTCGATTATCTCATCTTGTACATTCTTCTATTTCCAAGGCATTATCTGATTGGGGACATTATGATGAGGGTACTAATGTCAATGAAAGAAGCTCAGATTCTACTTGTGCCTGTTGGTCAGTGGAAACCTAACGTTTGTCACTTGCTGTTTTACTTATTTTGTGTTTTCTGCCCTATTTTAAGTAACCTCAGCTGCAACATCTGTAGCGGCTAGATGGTTGCTTCTATTGTCCAGTTCTCCATAACCCTACTTTTTGGCTGAAAACAACAATTATCTCAATTTTTGTGTTCAACCTTTGAAAATCTGAAACTTTCATATTGTGTTGAGTTTTACAATTGAAATCTATTGTTTCTCAGGAGTTACGATTGGGTCTTGTTCCATCTGCTCCATTGTCTTGTTTTTGTCTCTCTTTTCTTTTTAGGTTTCTAGGATGAAGCTCTTGAAGACATTCATCATGGCATAAAACAAGAGGTTGTCATTGAAGATTTCTGCTGAGCATTGAAAGATCAATCCACACTTGAATTAAGGATCAAAGGTCAAATTTACTAATGAAAAGCAAGTTTCAAAATTAGTTCTAAGGTGAAAATGATTTTGGGGAACTTGCTTGAAAGTTTCCAGAGCTACTAAAAGAGAAAATCAGGGGTAGTTACTTCTTTAATTGCTACTTGCCACTGCTTTCGTACACATGAACGTGAGTGTTGTTGAGCAATAGCCCATGCTGTGAATTTTGATTGTGCATCTCCAAACTGCATCATACCATGCATTCTACATCTAGAGGATTGCTCATGCACTGCAAAGGGACACGACTGGTAGTGGCCATTTGGAAATAAAATATTAGTTTTTGGTTGTTTAATGCTGCAAAACATTTTCAACTATCCAAATGATTTCATTCAGCAATTTCACTCAAAGCATAAACTATATTTTATTAATGGAAACAAATCATATTTTAGAACTAGAAGCTGCAAAGATCCCAGATGTAGTTGAGTAATTGAGGCGTTCCTTTCTACAAAAGCCCTGTCAAAGCATAAACTATATCTGAGGTTTGTGGGCATTTTGCTTGGAAAAATTTAATGATTCAAAATATGGAGGGTTTGCCAAATTTCCTAGATCAGTAGAAATACAATTGATGCTATAGCAATATAAGAGATTGGATCGAGCTGGAAAAGAGACCCCAGCCAGAAAGACCTTGGAGATGGTTTTGTTCAGTCTACATTGCTGGCTAGAGGAGGGGTTCATGATCACATAGGAGGGGAATTTCTTATAGAGCCTGGATGAACACTGGCATGTCCCTCATTTTGAGAAAATGCTGTATTATCAAGGAAAACTTGTATGTGTGTATTTGGATGCATTTGCTATTCGGAAGGATACCATTTAGTCGTCTGTTTCTTGGAACATACTGGATTATTTAATGAGCGATATGATAAACCATGAAGGTGAAATATATTCTGCAGAGGATGCTGATAGTGCAGAGTTTGAAGGAGCACCAAGGAAAAAAGGAGGTGCTTTTTATGATTGACAAGTGAAGAGAGAAGAGGTTCTTGGCAAGGAGATTGCAAGATCTTTATGAAACAGCATCATGTAAAACCTGCAGGGAATTGTGATCTTTCTAGAATGAGTGATCCTCACAACAAATCGATGGGAAAAATGTGCTGATTCGGGGTGAAGGAATTCTGCAAATGGCATCAAAATTAGGCATAAATGTAGATGAATACTCTCAGGTTCTTGGGACATGTAGGATGTAGGCAAAAGCTCTTTTTAAGGATGTCTTCTTGCCCTCACTGCATCTAGATGATAGGTCATTGTTGTATGAAATGGACTTGCTATTTCAGATTTTGAACGGGCTTCAAAGATTCTGAAAACTGAGACAAAAGAAATGAAATATTATTTTCCTGTTACTGGCTGTGATTCCACAGATTTTGTACTTGTTGCAGAGAGGGTAGCAGAATTTATCAACACCAGACTATATGATCACGGGATGCATATGCTTACACATAGCTTCAGACAAGGACCATCTCAGGCACCTGGTTTCCTAGATGATTATGCTTTTCTAATTGTGGCCTCCGTGATTTGTATGAGGCAGGAGTAAGAATGAAATGGTTGTCATGGGTAATGGAGCTGTAAGCAATTCAGGACGATTTGTTCTTGACAAGGTGGAGCTTACTTTAATTTTCCAAGAGAGGATCCTTCGATTCTATTAAGATTGAAGGAAGATTATGATGGAGTCACCATTGGTGAAAGGTGAGTTCAGGAACTTGGAAGTGGTGAATACCATGTATTTGCTTCTGTGAATGCTGTTGATACATTTTACCGTGACAGAAGGGAAAATTCTACAGATAATGTTGATGATATTCTTTTCATGCAAGAGCGACGAAGGCGTCACTAAGCATCAAGAAAGAAATTTCAGGAGTCTAAATGGCGTAGGTAAATAGATGTGCACGTAGGGTGCAAAAGCGCATGCCTAGAATTCGCGCGCCCGTCAAAGAATATTAAGTTGTTTTTTTTTTTAATTTAAATTTTTGCGCCTAGCCAGGGCACCAAAAAAGTGTCTAAATTGTGGCCCCAGAGGCGAGCGAACAGACCAGGGCACATAAATAATGTATTTCGTTGCTATAAATGTGCCTGAAACAGTGACGCCTGCTACATGGAATGAACCCAGATTTTGTTTCCAGTCAGAAATTGCAGCACAGTGCCGCGTGAGGGTAACCGTTTTTTTTTTCAATTGTTTGTTTCTTCGTTCTGTATTGACGCACGCCCAATCAATATAATTTAGAAAAATAAGTTTTAAGTCGTGTATATTGACGCACCCTGGCTGAGAGGCGCATGCCTCATAACAAGTTTAAGTTCTGCATTTTTACAAGTTAGCACACACGCGAGGGTTTTAGAGGCACGTTAACATGAATAGAAGCTCGCCACGATACATGAGCAGAAAACAAAATAAAATGTGTTCTAAATATAGGTGACAGGTCTAAATAGAAGTTTAAAACGAAAATATAAATACACCTTTATCTTCAATTTTCTTCCACAGCATCAACTATATCAGCAGAATGGCAGTCATATTCATTAGAAATTGCAGCAGTAAAGTGACAAGAATTTTCACATATTCAACGATGATTCCCTTATTATTTCATTGATACAGTAATAAAAATTGTTCAAGGTGCGAGGAGGATGTCAAGATTTTAATGAATTCTAAGTATTCACCAAAATATAAAAGTTCAGAGTTTCATCAAAGGGTTTGCCATATTTCGTTGGAATAAAGAAAGTGTTGTTTGAATTATTGTCCGAGCCTTTGAAAAGTCTATTTTTAAAACTGCTCTATTTTTTACCATCATTAGTTTCAAAAAGAAAGAATGTTTTTAAGTTTACCAATATTTAGTTGGAGAACCCTATAAATAGCTTTCCACCAATTTTAGCATTCCTTGTTTATAGCTTGGTGTCTGTGATTGTAAGATTGCCCATCTCATCATATAAGATATGCGAGCTTTTAAGGCATAGTTATAATCATAGCACCAAAAAATGTTTGGGGAAAAAATTGGCAAATCAAAAGTAAAAGAATTTTTAAAAAATGGGAAAAATCGAGAAAAATTCAGATTTAAAAAAATAAAAAATTGTAGAAAAAGTGACAAAAAACTTTTTTTTCTTTTTTAATAAAAAATTTAAGGGCATTTCCATAGCATAGAGATATAGAGAGCAAGTAAAATGGAGAGTTTAATCCATGAATTGTAGAAAATAGGATTTTGTTTTTATATTCATATCGCTGATTACATTGCATTGCACAAAGCATACTTCATAGTGCATAAATAATAACTAGATGGTTACAGTTGACAAAATTTCAATTACAATATAGTTTGTACAAAGTCAACCTATAAACTAAGTACAAAGTTTCAAAAAATCAAACATAGTCTATGAATCTTGCTACTACAAATAGAGCTATGCTAGAGGGCTGAAAGTCTTGATGATGAAGCTCTTGTTTTAGAGCCTCTACTAAGTTGTTCAACCTCATGACTATCCAAGTTGGCCTCTAGGATCTCAAAATCCCCTGTAATGACCCCTTTTTAGTGGAGGCACTTAAGCTGGAGCTTACATCCAAAAATGTTTTCCCAAAGAGACATCAGATTCGTTAGAGATCAATGAATTTCAATAATAACTCCTAATAAGACCGAAGGTGGTATAAATATTTCATTCTTGGCCAAGGTTTCTTTAATTACTCCTCGTCCCTCACTATGAATGTTTCTAAATCATGTATTTCATAGAAACATCAGAGTAGATTTTAATCATCTTTCAAGATCTCAAGGATGGTATTCTATTGTACCATTTATCCTCGTAGTAAATGAATAGAATTATTATTACTTATAAGATTCAATAATTGCTGCAAGCATTATTATTGAATAGCTGTACACAATATATATATATATATATATATATATGTCATATGCATAATTTGTACATGTCTTCTCTCTACGAAGTATTTATTATTCTCAATTTATATATATATAAGTATATAGTTATCAATTACCATCATATATTTATCATCATATAAAATATATACTGTGAAATTATTATTTATTTAATATATTATATTTATCCTAGATATATGTATTAAACATATATCTCAAATACTAACCTGCACTAACTTCTTATTATTTTATATTTAACCTGTACTAACTTCTTCTTATATTTAATATATTATTTTATACTAACTTCTTAGTACATTCATTCTTCAATTTCTGACTTCTTACCTTCCTTATTATTTAAACTCATGAAACATTTGCGTTGCTGTTGTTTGTCTGCAGGCATTCCCTTCCTTTATCTGCCATGATAGTATTCTTCCAGTAGATTGTTTACTTATCTTCTAGGTATCCACCTACCTTCCAGCCAGCCACGATGTTATGGATATAAATAACCAAAGATTAGTGGTACAGAAATGTGTAGTGTCTTTGTAATGGTTCGCTGGTTTTGGAGGATATTCCGTGTTTCTTTTATGCCTCGATATTCCCTTCTCTTTTGCTATCGACCACTCTTTAAGACCTGCTTGCTTCATCCCTTGGGTCGTGTCTTTTGACCAAGTAATGTCTTTTGAGAAACGGTATGAAGCTCTTGTGGGAGTCGGCTCAGACCACTTGTCATTCGTATTTTGAGTATTATTATTTTGTCTTTATTTTATTGTTTATAATTTTAATGAACATTTTATAATTATAATATTATTATTAATAATTATAATTATAATGATAATTCAGTTTCTGTTCATTTTATTATTTCTATTTTTCCATGTTTATTATTTTCACTATAATATTCCTTCTTTATTATATTCTTAGTAATATGATTATGGTCATTATTTTTATTTATTTATTACATCAATATAATATTTATGATGTTATTTATAACATTCATTATTATAATATTTTCCGGACAATTACAATTGTGTAATATTAGATGGTTAACTATTTTAATTATGCTTCTAAATGTCACAAAAAAGGGGACATGACACCGCTCAAGAAAGTCAATAAAAAGATAGTTTTTCTTTGCTGAGCAGACATCATAAATTACAAAATGGTCAACTGGTTCATATTTGTGATTTAACAGTAGTTACAATTTCTAGAACAGTATTAAAGAGAACTATATGAAGAGTGTGAAAGGGAAATTACATGACAAAGGAAGCAATTGCAAAGTTAAACTTAATAGGTTTTGAATCAAATAGCTCAAGATAGAGTAATAGAAAATGCTTTTGAAACAAAATTTTAAATTTCAAAAGACCATAGTTGATATTGAAATGTTCTCATTGATAACTATTTTAGCAGATTTGTAAAAGAGTAAAGGAAGTGTGAAATATTTTTCATTAGATAACAAAGGCCTGTTAGTACAAAAGAAGAGAGCAACTATTTGAGCCACAAATTTAGCTATTATTATTGAAGTAAATTTTCTTGGATTTTGTGTATAAGACATTGATGGACTTTGAGTTGAGAATTTGAGAGATTATTGGTACAAGTTTCAATGGAAAAATGTAATGTCCCCTTCCTAGGCAGTACAGTTAGTTCTGAGGTTAGCCTATCATTCAGATCCTCGTAGGCTGACATAAGTGTTTAGAGGATCACTTGAGGCAGTTATCCAGCGTTGGGGAACATCACTCCAGCAGTTGAATCAGGTTTGGGCCTTTGCGGACACTCACAGAGTGATTTAGAGGTACTTACTATTTATAGTAAGTTAGGCAGGCAGGAGTTGCTATTTCTGGCAGGGCACCTAGTTCAGTTGGTCAGCTCAGTTTCGACCCTGTTTGACAGTTTGTTGAGCAAATGAAGAATAATGGATCATTTAATAATAATTAAATGATTATTATGACTTTATATTATAAAGTCACTTTAATGAAATATTAAAGTGTTAATTATTAAAGGCAAATTATAAAGTATTTAATACTTTATAATAAAGGAGAATTATTATTATAATGAGTATTTTATTACTAATCAAAAGGGGACACCATTATTTAATTATATTGCCTAAGTCAAAGAAGAGGCGAATTTATATTATTAAATGCATTTTAATTGATTTTTTGAGAAGGGGTCGAATTCTTGAGAAGATTATATAATCTACCAAAGGCAAATCGAACTCATTATGTGATTATTCTAATTTGTCATTATTTCCTCTCGGAGAGCATTGGGGTTTGAGAAACGAGGGTTTTTGCAGATCAATGGGTTTTGAAGAACGTTCCCTCTTCAGAATCAGGCATACTGAGACTGTGAAATACCAGTTGAAGATTGTCAACAGGGTGTGACTTCATTCAGAGGTTACAGTTGTGCTTATTGAGTTAGATTCAGAAAGGGTTTTAGAATAAGTTTCAGATTTACAGGAGATTGATCAGGCGCCAAAGTTATCAATATCTAGGCACAGTATTTGAGCCGTACGATTTCTAGTCATTGCTGGTCATCATTAAACAGGCCGTACATTTCCAGCTTTGAGGTGTGTGAATGCAAGACCAAAAACGCCTTGTCTTTTTGGCATTTATTGACTTCAGCTTGGTCACCCATTCTTCCAGAGGTGTTTGGCGTCAATTCTAAAGGGGAGATTAAAGCCTTCTTTGCTATTCTGACTTCCAGCCTGTTGTACGACTTGCTGCAATAAATTTCAGGTTCCTTCAATCATTAAATGGTTGTTTTTTTGTATGCATGTTATAGATTCATCTTTGTAATCATTTTGCAAGCAAAATAAAGTCATTCTCCATCTTTAGAAGTCGATTTCCTTAAGATTTGCAATATTTCATTTATTATATATTTTAGAATCATTCAATTCAAGGATCGCTCAAAATCTCATTGCATAAAAATAAAAAAAATCAAAAACCATTCAAAAACCAGCAAACACAAAAGAATCTATTGCTTCTAGAATATCAGTTGGGGTTGAGAGACACCTAGTCTCTTACAAAAAACAAAGCACGAGGAACATTCCCTTTCAATGGGACAGTTGTGCTGAAATCTATCTGGATTGTAAAGAGAAAATATATGAGGCCTGCTTCAAGAGGGATTAAGATAAGCCCACAAGGCTAGGGCATGACTTCTCTCAAAGCATGTATTAGTTTGCTTGATACCTATTTAACATGCATGGAATGCTACACTATATATGTCTTAAGCATTAATGTATTGCTATTGTACTCCTTGCAGGCCTTCTGAAGCTCCATGTATATGACGATCCTAAATGGATTGTAGTTCCCTAACAAGTGCAGGACATGCATTTAAGTAGCGAGTTTCACCAATTAACAAAGCATTAAGCTTGTAGAATATATAGGAGATTTAAATATTGTAATGTCCCCATATTAGAGATATAAAAATGCACATAATTTCTTGTTCATGATTAGATCATTTTAGGTTTCACATCTTAGGAATAAGTCAATCCAAAAGGCATTATCATCTAAACCATAAATTAACATGGCCAATTATGACTTCTTCTCCTAATTGGAATAGAATTTCGCCTTGTCTCCTCTTTCCTAGCCTCATGGGACGGCGATTTACTGTGTTAAGGGGCGCGTGAATGCATCTCAAAGTGGACTCCCTCAAAGTGTTCCACCCATCTTGGGATCATCCATCAGTGGGCGATTTACCAGCTCTTCCCCTCCACAAACGCACAATCCATTTTGAGTGCTAGCAAGAGAGTTTGAGCTCGAAATCTATTCTTCAGGGTAAAGTCATAATAGCTCAATAAGACACAATAATTACTATAAGCAACATTATTGTGGCTTTGACAAATAACCTTCATAATGTAGACACATATTCTATTCTTACATATTAAATTAGTGTCACAGATCCATTATTCATACTTTAGCAATAATTGATAACTCAGATATACAAAGCTGTTATCCATGACTAATAATATATTTAATTGTATATCAAAGTAAAATATATCATACTACAAGAATAATAAACATAATATCTCATACTTATCTGACGGCTGCTATACTGACAACTGACAAGGATATCTGAAATCCCGATCTCATTCTCCTTCTAATTGATCCATCTGCCCCTAACACTTAGAAGATATCATTAGTATGAATCAAATAAATAAGAATCTGTTTTCCCTTTGTATATTAAAGAATCATAATTGCTTATAAGGTTCAATAATTGCTGCAAGCATCATTATTGAATAATCATAAATAATAAATATTCATTCTATATAATCACTCCTTTAATTATACTGATTGATATTTATACATATATAATTATTTATCTGTATTGATTGGTATTCCTATATTAATTATTCTTTCTTATATTTATTGGTACTCATGAATACATTTATATAATTTTTCTTCATTTATATTCTACTCTTATCTTCCACTCAGAAGTATATATATATATATATATATATATACTTACTCTTTCATATTATCCACTTCAGATCTAATCTGTATCTATATATATATATATAAAGTACACTAAGCTTAGCATTCATTCCTTCTTAGTTTACATTATCTTAATTTACTAATCAATAGATATATATCTATATTTATTTATTCCTTATTTTCATTTTATTCTGAGTTTGTAAATCAAACATTCATTGTCTGTTTTAGACAGCCATTACTCAAATTTGAAAGGAAACTCTACTTTACCTTATATACATGTATATACCTTGCTTTCTGCCCTGCGTCAGATTTTGGAGAATATTTCTGACAGAATGTATTCCCCTTTTTCCAGCATTCACTTTTTCCTCTTGCTACGGTGATGACCTCTTCTTGTCTTCTCCCATTCCATCTAACTTCCACCCGAAGGTGTGCAGCCACTATTATTTCTTTTTATTTCCTTTTCCCTTCTATTCGATGCCCCTTGGAAAGATAACCTCTTTCCTTATATAGCCAATCCAGCATTATGCTGGGACGTGTCTTTTTCTCTCTACTCCTTGGGAACCGATGCCTTTTTTGAATGCATCCTTTTACTTTTGATGATCGCTGGTCTTAGAGGTTCGATTGTTTTGGTTATGCATTAATTAATTATATTTTCTGAGTTTCATAGTCAGCATTTTAATTGTAATATTATCATGCTCATACCCATAATAATGGCTATAATTAAAATATAATTATCATTATAATTGTAATTCAGATTATATTTACTTATATTAGTTTCTTGATTATTCAGATTTCCTTATGAATATTGTATTATTTGTTATATTTATAATATCATTATATGTTCATATTAATTTTAAATACTTTAATATCTATTATATCATAATAATTTTTTATGACGTTATTTATTATATTCATTGATATTGTCTTGGACACTTATGTAATATCAAATGGTTAACTATTTTATTTATGCTTCTTTATTATCTAAATGTTTCGATTTCAGGGACATGACAAATATAACCAAAATAATCCTTCATTTTGATATAAAATACTGCTACAGTTCTTTTTTCTTTAGCACTACAAGCTGTTTTTTATCTTTCTGATAGGAACCATTCTGCTTCCGGTTCCACAATGTCTATATACTGTTATGTATATACTTATAGACTGTTATCTATATATTTATGCTTCCCACTTAACTATACAATTGTCACTACCCTACCTACTTGTCATTAAACATGATGGTCAATGTTGAATTGAAGCTCCAAATTATCACACTTTGTTAGCATTTGAAAAGGAAATTTATCCCAACCCATCCTTGATAATCTAATGAACCCCCTTGGTATTGTTGTTGACAATTGAAATGTTAAAATTCTTTTGAATAGTCAAGATTACAAGAATTCCAAGAAAACAAACCTCTTAACCTTGTTAGGTTGATATCAAGCCAATAGAGTTTCGTTTCAGTTTAGTCTGATTTTCTACATTTGCTTTTGGCAAGTACTCATAAGGTTCAGGTATGTTAAAAAAATAAGATAGAAGCCTTAGTATTTGTGATATTGTCTACTATTTCCCACTAAACTGTGTCTTTGAATTTATATACATGGAAAGTATTACTATGAGCCTAAGGCAAATGAGAGTATTGTGGAATATAGAGAAAAAAACAGCACATCTCTTAACCATTTCATGTTAATGTCCTTAACATCAAATGCAGAAGCATACCAAATCACATCTATTAGAAATATACATCCATTCAAGGTCGCCTACCTGCGATTTGCCTCATGAACTTGATGAAATCTACTGAATATTTGATGGTGAACCATGTCCTGGGGGCCAACACTCAGTTTTGTGCTAAAAATCAACAAAAAAACTTGATTAAATAGTGATTTTGCCCAGTTAGAGTTTTGTGACGGGTTGGTTGGGCGATTTTTATGCAATTTAAACCCTTAAAAATTGTTGAACATTGTTGAAAATCACACTTGATTGAATTGTGACTTTTTGTGGAAAAATAGCCAGAGATTTTTAAAAATCGGAATTTTTGTGATTTTTTGAGGATTTATGCTTCTATGGAATTATAATAATTTCAATCATCAAATCAATTTGCAGTTGCATTTACAGTTGCATGTGTCAAATTAAAATTAATGGATAGGATTATTTTGTAATAAAACTCTCATCTCATGCAAGTGGTCATAGTTAGGGTAAAAGTGCAGTCAATTTAGTTTATTTATTTTCATCCAGCTTTTTAAATAGTATAAATAATTGTGGTTTTGCATCTAGTTTGATCAATGATAATTTTCACGCTTGTATATTGCTGGAGTTTCTATTTATTGAGTATCCAGTGTTATTGTTATCTCAAATTTGTTATTCATTAAATAACATTATTACATCCATCTTTCTTATAAACGTTTATTGATATATTTCATTATGTGTGCTGATGGTTAAATTGCTTCAACAAATTTGCAAGTTTTGTATTGTGAGTGAGCTCGAAGATGTAGCTTGTGGCTTTGTATCAAGTTCTATGTATAATTTAACCATAGTACTGTTTATGTGTTACTCTATTTAATTCCGTGGGAACTTACCATGCTTAATCTCTGTTTTTAATTGAAAAGTTGAATTGTGTAAGCTCAAAGTCATAGGATTTGTTCCAAGTCAAAAGGTATAATTTTTTTGTCTTGCTTTAAAAGAGTGTCTTAGCCTTTTACTCTATGCAAAACCAAAAATATACATTTATACTTTATTCAGCATAAAGTTAACCACCCCAAAAAGTATTGAGCTATTACATATTGTCAAGTTTTAGATTAGTTTTTATTTTACAAGAAACTTCCCCTGCTAATTCGAAAAACTGTTCTACTCCAGATCTGTTCTGTTTTGTCACACTAAAAGATGTGAATTGAAATGCCAACACTCAACAATCTCTAGACCATCGTTTATGGAACCACCAATCATAACTCAAATTAAATGTAATATTATCCACATTACATAATTAGATATACGCTCAAACAGAATGCTACGTGTCTTGTGTTTATAAATTCATGTCATGCAAAAAAGCATGTCCTTTTCTTCCTACATAACCTAGTATTTTATGGTTATGTAATCAATTTTGAGGTATCACTGCTTCTTGTTTAAATGATGATCTAAATGTTATAACTTTCTTTTTGACCTCAATCGTTTGTTTCATATGGACAGACCCCACCCATAGTTAAAATTATTATTCCATTTCTGTTTTGACCATTTTACTTAAAGCTCCCATTTTCCTTTAAAATGAATTATCCTTGTTTTAGATTGTATCAAAGATTGACTCTATGTTACAGTGAATACTTTTGCATTTATCGAGGGAAACAATCTCATTATAAAAACTGACCTACAGTTAATGCTTTAAAAGCGGGTGCCATTGTCCTTAGTTCAAGGGTGTGCTAAGTTAAAATTGTTTTCATAAATTATCAATTTGAATTTCTTTGTAGGTTAAGATATGTAAGTCTCTGCAGGTTTGTGATTTTGGCTTGTCACGCTTGAAGCACCATACATTTTTGTCTTCCAAATCGACTGCAGGAACGGTATGTGAAATTCATAAACCTTGCTAATCAAATCGTTAAAATTAGGCATTCTTGTATGCTTATTAAATACAATGAGTGGAATATATATTATTTGGTTGGGAGGAATATACGGATATTTGACAAGAGCATAATTCAAATTATAGTTATTTGGGATTTGAGTGCATATATTTGTAGTTATTTTTAGATGACCTTATAAATGTTGGTAATTACTATATGACAAGCGGATCACTAACACACAAGCACCTCTAAGCATTTGTTAATGGTGGGGAGGAAATGATTCCACCACTTGGGGCTTCTTACCCTCTAGCTTCATTCCCAACAGGCATAATGTTCAGCATGAGTGCTCTCAATTAGTATTGAATTCAAACTTGCAGTGTTGCATACTTTTGTAAGGCTTTTAAGTTTTTCTAATTTTCTAACAAATTCAAGGTATTTACATGAAGTGATACCAGTTGACTCATAATTGAACTAACGAACAACATTTTTGCCGAGACCAACTATATTTTAATTTTTGTTTACATGCTTTCGATTTACAAAGAGATGTCATAGCTTACACATTCATTTGTATTATAGCCAGAATGGATGGCCCCAGAAGTTTTGCGGAATGAACTATCAAATGAAAAGTGAGTGATTACACTGAACATTCATTTCATAGTCTATGCTTTTATGTACATGCATTACGACATGTAGTACTCCATTAGCATATTAAACATTAATCATTGGACTACTATAATTAGGAACATAAAAGTATTATAGTTCAACCTTTCACATTCAATAAAGTATCAGAATTATTTTGCAGGTGTGATGTGTATAGCTTTGGTGTGATCTTATGGGAATTGGCTACATTGCGCATGCCGTGGAGTGGAATGAATCCCATGCAGGTGGTTGGTGCTGTTGGTTTCCAGGATCGCCGCCTTGATATTCCCAAAGAGGTTGATCCCACGGTTGCAAGGATCATCAGCGCATGTTGGCAGAAGTACGTGCATTTTACATGTGCTTTAAATTTTTTTTCCCTAACACTAGAATAGGTTATAATAATGTTCATGCATGGTCAGAGTTGGTTGTTGAGACTTCAAAGACATACGTGCTTGATATATTGTAGCTTTACAAGAAAAGACTTTTATCTTCTTTATCTTCTCTAAAGTCAAATAATGAGAATGATCTATAATTGATATGTTTATGTTGTCTTTTAAGTATTAACGAAAAGATCCTTTTTCTGTTTTTTTTTGGCAGTGATCCAAGTTTACGGCCGTCATTTGCACAACTTATGGCTTCTCTCAAACCATTGCAAAAGCTTGTTCTTTTACCTCAGTCAGAGCTATAACCTCTCTGTCCATGAGAATTATGTCATTAAATATTTTAGATAAATGAATACTAACACAAAGCAACCGATGTGCTCTTGTAAGCTTAGAGCTATCTTTTGCTTCTCAAGATCATGCTAAAGTGCCAAAGAAACGAGTGTTTTGAAAGTTGCTTACTGTTATACTTCAATGGCACGTTTCTAAAACTTGAGCTATGATTCATTAGTTACTCATGTGCTGCAATCAAAAACTTGGAATCTAGGAAAGAGGATTCCAAGGATGATGTGATTTTGCAAATCTTGAAGAGGAATGGTTCTCCAAGAATTGTCAAGTCCCGAAGCAGCTTTCTCCTATGCAATAGCTATGCAGAGTGCATAAAAGTTGGACTATGCATAGTGCATAAAAATTGCATTTTTCGTATTGAACTGTAAAGGCATACATTAGTTGTGCAAAGCACAGAGTCACACTTTTTATGATTGATTTGTACATGTTAGTGTTTGCCATGTCCATGCAAACAAGATGGACAGGCAAATTTTTTTTGTTTGTCAAATAGTTTTCCTTGAAGGTGGTCATTGAAGCTCGGCAGTCTGCAAATGTCTGTTGTGTATACAGGCTGCTAAATCAAACATCTTTTGCCAAATCTATAAATGTGGAAATTATATCTTACTATGCTGAAGATCATGGGAATCATATTGCCATGTAATTTGCTTCTTATAGATAGTACGCTAGTATTATACCAAATGTTTTGGCATCATTAAGCATACACATTTATTTGCCAAACTCACGCTGCTTTTATTATACTATTGGAATAAACCATAGTTGTCCATTAGGTGGCTAGAGGTGGATATACCATTTTCGAAACCAGAGAGCAGGTTCAAAATGTGCAATGTTCGAAAATAACATACATATAATCAAGCGCATGGTGTTCATATGACCAACATGTTGGCATTGTAGTCATCTGTGTTAAAAGTAATACTCAATTTAATACATCATCCGAGGATAAATTTTCTGATGCTGTTTGACAATAAAATTATGCATTGTTGTGATAAAGTATATTACTTTGCTGTATATATCGAGAATTCTAAAAAAATCCTCTTGTGAGAAAACTAATAGTCAAGGCACTAATTGCAACTAACTCTAACTTCACATTTGAAATTAACAAATTGCAACTAACTATTTCACATATGAAATTAACAAATTGCAACTAACTCTTATCTCGCATTTGAAATTAACAAAAGTAACAGCTGAAGACACTGATAAATTGTGTAATGTCCCCTTTCAAGCCCGACATTTTCAGGGCCTTTCCTTGGGAACCCGAGAGGTTGTTTGGTTAAAATTAGGTTTCCTAATTTTGAGGAGGTCATTGTTTGGAGATGACAGTTTTAATGCGGATTCCTTCGGTTTTCAGAGGGCTTCGCAGTGGTATGTCTCTCAGATTCAGAGCACTTTTGGAATTTACTATTTTTAGTAAATTCTATTTTTAGCAGCTTTCCAGATGAGTTCTGCTCGGTTGACTTCCTGCTTCAGTGGGTCAGTTGTTTTGCTCAGTTTTGACTTCAGGGCCTTTGCGAAAGGAGAAGTTAAGTCATTTAATTAAAAAAGTCACGTTTTAATTATTATAATTAAACGTTGACCCTTGGCTTAGACTTAATGACTTAATGTTGTGTTTAAAAGGTGGGTCCTTGAGGGTGGCGCCCTCATTGAGAAATGATTTAATATTTACCTAAGTCAAAACAAGGATTGAGGGGCGCATATTTCAAAAGATGATATTTAATTAAAATATCAATTCTTAATGCCTTAAAGAGAAAGTACGCCTTCTTGAGGAGATGAAGGTTTTGACCTAAAAACAGATTCTAGGGTTTCGTGAAGTCAAGCAGAAATTATAAAAAGGGAGTCTTGTGCATCATTTGGGTTATCTTGGAAATTACACCGTTATGCTGCCGGATTGATTCTGGATTGCTTCGAGGGATGAAGACCTCCTAGTTTGGGCATCTCTTCTCGTTTGTAAGACAACGACTAGTGGTGATTAATAGTCTAGTTTGTGAGTACTTGGAATTCGTGCATTGTAAGCAGCATTCATTCATTTAGAATCAGATTTGGCATATTAGAGTTTTCTGTTTTCAGTGATTTAGCTTTAGCAGATTTGTGTTTTCATTCAAAAATCAAAAAAGACAAAACATATCATTGTGGGTATTGGCTATTTCCTTTCCTTTGGTCTAGGCGCCATTGTATGTCAATTTGTGGAATTTTCATTGTAGAATTTGATTTTATAAAGCAAATCGCCTTCTCAGCTGTGGCCGTACTTTTTCAGCATCTTGGGATTCGTGTATTTAAAATCAGTGGCATTTCAAGTCTGTTTTAGGTTCTGTTCTTGAGCGCCCCTATCTCACTTGAGTCTTGCAATTGATATGTATCATTTTGGAGGAGTATATAGAAAGATTTGAGCATTTCATGGTTCCCTAGGTTGCTGGTAATGCGTTGGAAAGTGCAGGACTGTCACAGCAGATTGGATAAATCTGCATTTCGTATATTGATTGGTGTGGATAGTTCTTACAAGCAACGTGAAGACTTCAAGGAAGATTACCTGAGCTGGAAGAATAAGGTTGGATCTTTAATCTGCTGTTTCTGTGATCTTTACCTTATGCAATAAGTTCTGAATCTCGTGTAATTCTCTCATAAGCAGATTTTTATTGATAGCAAGATCTCATTTATTAAATTGTAAGTTGGCAGTAGTACTGACCGCATTATAGATCTTTGCTTTATAAGATTGTAATAGTCTTTTACTTCCAGCAGTTGTTGTTTAATTGATCTCCGCCCTATGGTAGCTACTATCCCATTCTGGGTTAGAAAGCACATTCTGGGTGTTGAGAGTCTTTCCAGTTTCAGTAGTTTCTTTCAAGCATTTCTTTGTATTCACTCCGTCATATGGTCGCCCCTCACTCCGCATCGGATTGGGTAGCACATACTTGACGTTGAGTTCCTTTCTGTAACTAGTGTAGAAGATCCTCTGACCAATGCTCACCATCCTCGGTGCCATTCTGGTTAGAGTTGTTTTCGTGCACGTTTAGGTTTATCCATCTAACCTTAACGGGTGCACTGTTTGTAATGTTGTAATCTGATAATTTGTGAAAATCAAAAAAAAAATTGGCTCGGTATATTTCAAATTGAATACAAGAAAATGTGTACTTAAAATGACTGCTATTTTACTGTAGAAGAAACTGATCGCAGCTGCACAACAATAATATGTGGCTAAATTTTAGGAAATTACAAGCCCAAAAGTCACATGGAATCAATGGTTTTACAATCAGTAACTCCTAAAGGTTACACTTCTTTTGACACACCATTAGACATTTGTTGGAAATGATAAGACATTAGTTCGTTTCTATACATATACATCGCATCTTGAAAAAAGATCGTCTAACCAAAAAGTTGGCATTGGAGGTTAATGCTTGATCTATTGTGAAGGTGGCGTTAACCCTAAATCATTGTATTCATACATTATGATGAGTTGGTTTGGAATTCAAAGAAAATTTTGCAACCTATTCTATTCAGTTATAATTGATAGAGCTATAGGGCTCTTGGGTTTCTGTGCATCCATAGATAAAAATCAACGATGTAAAATTCTTGTAAAGCAAGAATGTAGGTTGTAGCTACTGGGTTAAAAACTATTGAGAATGCATGTATTGGCTGCAAGAAGTTATATATATATCTATGTAGAGGAGGGCCTCCAAACCCAACTTTGGTACCTTTCACCTTCTGCATTTCTTCATGACAGTCTTGATTAAAGCCTTAACTAGAATGTTTGAGTAAACTATTGAGAGTGCATGTTTTGGCTGCAAAAAGTTACATATATATCTAGGTAGGAAAGGTGCTATTCATCACCTACATTCCTTCATAGAGTTTGATAGTTTATTAAGGAGTCGCACCTAGCTTGATGGTTTATAAGTAAGTCACACCTATTCAAAAATTTGAATTTATGTCTTGTTTATAAAGCATATAGACACCCATGCCCTATTCTCTTATGCTTTTGAGTCCATTTTGATTAGACCTTTCTTATGACAACAGGTCTACAAGTAACATTATTGCGTGAAGTTTGGCTCATGGCCTTATCCTATACCATCCCCATCATAACTCATCCTTAAAAATTGGTCCCAATCCTTAGATCTCCAAAATGCAATAAGTGCAAAAATGATTTGGGTCATTTTTGTGGTCGTGAATTTGAACATTGGACTCATAAGTCCCAAATTCAAATTTAAACCTTTGCTGACCTTTTCACTAGTTATTAGTTGACCTAGAACACAATTGTGTTGATTCATGTGTCAAGTTACTATAGTTAGGGACATTCATTATTTCATTTGAAATCATGTTGCATGCTCTAATCCACTTGCACATCATCAGTGAGGATTCTATTCCATTATCAAAGTATACATAAACCATCTTAAGCATATTGTTTGCATGCTTTTTGTCTTTGATCTTGGTTCATCACTATTGAATTGGCCCGCTTAGGGGCTTGGCTAAGGGAAACGAGACCTTGCTTAGCAAATTCTCATTTGTGGCTTTGGATCAAATCCATTGGTGTGGAATAGACCTAGGTATTCTTGTAGTTGTGAATATACACCTCTTTTAAAACCCAAATTCAAATTTAAGCCTTTGCCTTTTCATTAGCAATTGTGAGTTGACCAAGCACATGCTTGTGTTGAATTGTGTTCTATGTTGTTGAAGTTAAGGGCATTCATTATTCCATTTGAAATCATGTTGCATGCCCACTACACTTGCATACCATCATAACATATATTAGCATATATCATCTTAGGCATACTCCATGCTTGCTTACTATCTTCAATCTTGGTTCATCATCATTGAATTGGTCCAATTAGGGGCTTGGTTGAGGAGAAATGATCATCACTCAACAAGTTCTGAAATAGTGTCTATAGATACCACTTCTCTATAGACACAAACATAACAAGCCAAAATGAATTTGCAATAGTCATCCATTATCTACTAGTTCACTTCTATGGGTGAAGGTTCAATTCCACATGTAGTGCCCAAAATCTATTATGGACAAAAATCAATAAAACACAACCAAGACATTTTTTTTTGAACCCAAAAGCAATACACAAACGGTAATGCAAAACATATGTACAAGTCTCATTGCCACATGGCACCACCACTCAATGACAACAATGGGAAGAGATGTTTCATCAAATACACAAGGAAGAGTAAGATAAGGGAACATGAAGAAGAGTAGGTGGCAAACATCCCCATGTGACACACTCTAATGTGATAAGTCATCAATGCTAGTTATGTGAAAGGTAGCGGCTTCCTTATTGTATCCATTTTGTTGATTGACTAGGTGAAATGAGGCAGAGCTCGACCTTCCCTAATGTTAATTGAATAAGTGTACTAGCAACTTAAACACAAAAGAGATCTTCTTTACCCACTTACTCAAATGTGAAGGGAATAGACAATTTGATCTTCTTTACCCACTCTAACCATTTGATAGTAATGCGATTATTTATTAATGTAACCTTTATCTTTTCACAACCAATTAAATATCATAACATTAACCTTTCTTTTAATCATAAAATAGATAATAGAATAATACATAAAGAAAGATTAAAATTATAGGACAAGCATTCATTTAACATTAGATAAAGAAAAAATAAAATTATAGGACAAACATTCATTTAAATAGGGAGGGAGGCAGGGAGCGAGGAGAGGGAGGGGGAAG